>JAUZNK010005263.1:0-10061 GCA_035046665.1 Euphysa ruthae
TCTCCATTTATAAAACATATATAATTTTTTATATATATATATATATATATATATATATATATATATCATTACATATATCATTGAGGCTTAATGTATATAAGCTTCAAAAGAGAGCCCAGAATTTTGGATTCTCTATAAGGCATTTTGAAATATGTGAAATAAATAAATAGGGCAAAAAATTTGGATAATTTAAATATATTGAATTATAAGAAGGGATTTGCCGTGCAACGTAAAATATAGGATTTCCCCAAGGATCAATTTTAGGATTTTTTACTTTATATAAATGACCTTCATTGTTCAATAAAACATGCTACATCATATAATTTCACTGATGACACTAGCCTCTTATTAATCAACATATCACTTTAAAAACTAAGCAGATATATAAACCATGACGTATCTAGCCTGGTATAATGGCTTCACGCAAATAGTATATCCCTAAATGCAAATAAAGCAGAAATAATTTTGTTTAGATAAATACATTTTAGATCTGAGAAACATTTAAATTTTAGAACAAGTGGTCAAAAATTATAATTAGTTCAAACTCTAAAATATTTTGGTGTGAAAATAGACGAAAATCAAACCACATATTAATGAACTCTCTTTAAGAACAAGTGGATCCAACGGTATGCAAGCCAAAGCAAGACATTTCGTAAGTTTTGAACCCATAATATACATTTACCATGAAACTTTATAATCTAATCAAAGGTATGTATGCCAAGTATGGGAACAGGCAAGAAGAGATGCTCTAGACAGAATTGCTTCATTTGAAATAAGACTTTAAAACCGATGCATTTTGTTTTTTTTTTCGAACCAATAGGAACATCTTATATTTAACCTCAAACTTTTTACGAATCTATGAACTTATCCAATATTTAAACTATAATTTTGTATTGAACCAGCAACATTCCCATTTACCAGTCATACGTTCTCGTCCAGAAAAGAGTGTGGCCATAACCTAAGGTCAGTCACTAACAATTACTTGACAAGACCGCAAAACTTGACAGTCAATTATGAAACTTTTGCCTTAGCAAAAGCATTGCTGTGGCCTCAGAGAAGTAAGCCATTACCGATGCAGGGTCACACTCCAAGCCTACCTTGGCACTACAACTGGTACGCCATTTAACAACTGTTAATGGAGCAAACTCTCTAAATTGCTAGCAAAGAGTTCAAGTTCAAAAGAGTTCAGAAACAGAAACAACTAACAAGAATTAAATTGATATAAGTTTTCTTTACACAACAGAAAAACAAATACCGTAGAAAGACTGCTAATCGATTTACTAGAGCAGATATGACAATGCAGGCAGCACTGCATCCACACCAGTTGGCAAAAAAGTTACAAGAACAGACAGAATACTTTATCTACCCCTGAAGACAATTATTGGTTTACTAACCAGTGCTCCAATTTGAGCTTATGGTAAAGAAAATCATTGATCTCTTAGGGGGACCGAAACCGCACCTCAGTGCCAAAAAACAAAGTCTTAATCGCTTGGCCAGACAACCTTGATGTCAAAAGTTTTTGAGAAAAATGTTTTTATGCTACAAAAACGTTTAAATTGGCTGAATATTTAAGTACCTTATCTCCAATTCACCGTGTTCCACTTGAAATGAAAATGAGATGACGAATTCAGAAATTTAAGGAAATAATGACTAAGTTCTAATCAGCAAATTTTCTGATAAAAAGAGTAATATCATGATGATGGTGCACATCAACATATACTGGGAAATAAATAACGAATATGAGCTATGAGAACCAATATTTAAGGAAGAAACCCACTCAAAAATTTTAAAATTTTGAAAAAAAAAGGCAAACTTCCTGTCAGTTATGCTGCTTGTTTCTAATGTTTATAAACTATCTACTAAACTACTGATCAAGGCAAAAATTTGTTGGTAAAAACCATTACTGAAGTCTTTTTCCTTCACATGACGTAATATTTATGAAGTAGATAGAAATTTTCTTTTTTTATTTTAACAAGGATTCAGACAAAGAGGCCAAAAGATGACAGGGGTAAAGTTCAAGAACCAAACGTTTTAGGAAGAGATCAAGTGTCATTCCAATTAAAAAAGGTGGAGATGAAGAAGATTATTTTGTAAATAAATAATCAATTCTAAATACTCTAATATATTCCCTATAAATTTAAAAGTCGTGGATGGGTGTCACTGAAAATCCTGCTGAGATAATAAATACTTCAATGATATTATCCAAACTCGAAAAAATCAATGCCGACAATCCCTTGCTTTATCGGATGTATTGAACAAACGACAAGCACTTTTTGGAGCTGAAATGTATATTATGAAATTTTACTGTTTTTTTGCATCTCTAAAATAAGTGGAAAATTTCTAATATTAACGATATAACGATAATACAAACGATTAGTTTGAACGATGTTTTATTATTTGAACATTGTCATGCCGTTATCAAAAAGTTTACGTCACTGATGCCCTCAAAACAATTATGACAAATATGTTCAAACTATAACAAAGGCAGTAGCTGAGAAAAATACGTCAAATGCATCTGTTGAACTTAGAAATGACAGTGAAATTTGTTGATACTGGTATTTCTTGCGATGGAACATGAAAAAGTGGAAGTTTTGCCTACTAATGACGTTGCTATAATCAAATCTTTCAATTATGGCAAATTTCCTAATGTCGAACCAATGAGTCGTATTTGTAAAAGTTGTAACTTTAGAGAAACATAAAGAAAACTAACCCTTAAATCTATGCAGATTAGAGAAACAGTCAAATCTACAAAATTAATTACGTAGGATCTGCTGTTGGAATGGGAAGTAAGTATTCAGCTTAAATGCATCGGACATTACCAAAATTATGTCGGAACCCGACACAGAAAAATAATAAAGTTGTTGAAAAAAAGGAAAACTTTATAACATTGGTGGATTTGAGTGACTTATTGATAAGTTTGACATTTATAAACAAAATCAATTTGTTAGTTTGAACATTTTATTAGTTAATGCCACAATATGGGACAGCATGCCGAAATTGCATTATGTCTCATTTTCACAATTGCAACTTGAAATGTATGATGCAGTATTAAAATTTTAACATGGACAGAAAGGCCAGTGTGCTAGTGTATATGAGAAACTGAACATAACACCTTGGTTATATACATTAAAAGGTTGCCAGTTTATCAATAACAGGCAATCATCGGTATAAAAATCTTGAAAATCTCGAAAACTCGCTGCAAGATAAGATGCGGTAAAGCGAAGAAGAAAGACAATAAAAATGAAAACAAATGTGGAAAAGGTTATTATGAAGTAAGTGCATACTGACATATTTTGGGAATTTTTGTTTTTTCAAGTTTTTTCAGACTTTTTATTCCGTTATGATGTTTCAGTGCTTTAGTTTTTAAACTTTAAGTTTATCTCAGAACTATATTTTCAGCGTGCCATCCGTTCTATCTCAAGAACCGTTTGTCCGATTTTCATGAAATTTTCAGGAAATTTTTTTCTTACAAGATGCTGTGCAATCATAGCACAGATTTTTGATTTAGGCTCTAGAATTTTCTTATTTGTCATTTTCGTCTAGAAACAAATTTGCATATTAATGGATCTATACTGCTCGGTACCACCATGGGCACGACTATACATATTTAAACAAAATCTTATATCTTTACTTTGTGTACTTTATAAACGGATTTTAAATGTTTCGTTGAGGCCTTAATACCAGGAAGAACATACATTGTCTCTTCACTCAGGGTTTGATCAAATAAGCTTAAAAACTTGAAATTTCCTCACTCATATGAAACTTGAAATCTAGAAAAGCATCTGGACATAATAGTATACCAACGTATATACTTCAATAATGAATTTTCTTTCATTCTTGCTAAACTTTTTAACATGTCAAATGATATCTTTCCTGACATTCTGAAAAGGTTCTAAATTTTTATGCAATATCTACAGATCAATTTCACTTATATCAAACTTCTTAAAAAGCTGATGCTGGAGTACACCAGTTTTTTAAGTTGCACTCTTTCCTCAACAGTTTTAACTGTTTGACAGAACTTCAATCTGGGTTTCGATATAAACATTCAACCTCTCATGCTCACATAAGTATAACTGAAAAAATCAGAACGGCTATTTATAACGGTCATTTTACATGTGATACTTTTATTGATCATCAGAAAGCATTTGATACTGTGGACCATGGTATTCTAATCTCCAAATTAAAATATTATGGCATTCGTGGCATAGAAAGAGGTTTGTTTCAATCTTAATTATATGATCGCAAACAGTTTGTTTCTATTAATGGGTGTGAATCTTTTCTAAAATCTATTTTATGTGATGTTCTTCAAGGATCTTTTTACGCCCTCTTTTATTCTTGATTCATATTAATGACTTACTTAAATTTATCAAGTTCTCTTCTATTCATCACTTTGCTGACACAAATCTTCTGGGAATCTTCAAGAGCTATTACAATCCATTTGTAAAAATGTAAATTCTGATCTAAAAAATATAGTCCATTGGCTAAATGTTTTTGTAATATTAAATAATTTTTGTAATATTTAATATAAATTTTTGTAAGATGGTTTTAGAAAATAAATTATTATTATTATTTGTTTTAATATTATTATTAATATTATTATTATTAAGCACCCTAGGTATATTGCTGGGGTATGTCGTTTAATGGATGTGCCTATATAAATTATATTCAAAGGATCTTTTTTTTTCATTTGAAATGAAAAAAGGATACACTTGTTTTTTTCTTCCCCAAAGTGCACACTTCTTTCGATATTTTCATCTTGCCATAAAAATTTAGGGTTGTTGGACTATTACAAATATTTGATGCTTTTGGATGAAAATTTAAAAGATAGGTTGAAAAATTTCCAAAAAAATTCTTAAAAGCGTTAGCAATTTGAAGATGGTTGAAGACAAACTTATTATCTTGCTTTAAACAAAAATTGATGACGGGTTTATTGATTTTGTAACTGCTATATCTAATCTAAAGTTTTCCAAAGATTTTTTGGTCTGCCTATACTTTCAAGTGTTTTTTTCTATTAATAGTTCCAAGAGCATCATTTTTAGCTCTACTAAATAGTTCCTTGTATGAATCTGTGTTTTTCCTTTTAAATTGTTTATACAAAATCTACAAAACTGGCTGATGATGAGAAAGAAAAATTTCAAGCTGTGTGATCCCTGACAAGTTTTCTTGTCAGAAGCATTTGAGAGAATATGATCTAATAAAGACGAGGTGTTTGATGTTACTCTTGTAGGATCCTTAATTAATTGTGTAAGAATGAAAGTAGAACAAAATTAAATATCCTTATTAAAAGTGCATTTTGAGTGAATTTGTCAAGAATTTAATTTGTATTATTATCCAAGGGATTAACATTTAGGTCTTATAAAGTAAATTTATCTTTTCCATCCTCATAGATTTGGTGCAAAGTGTGGGTTAAAGCTCAAAAAAATTGTTGATATCCGGTGGCCTGTAAATTATACCCACTGTAAAAGGTTTGGTACGAGGGAGAAGAGAAGAATATCAATAAATATGTTTTCAATGTTATTTGTGGGTGTAATATCATTAAAATTGAGATCGTCCTTGATGTAACAAATAACACCACCACCAGATCTATTTCTGTCTTACCGTAAAATTTTGTATGCACCAAGTTCAGTTTCCCTGTCATCTATGGAACTATCAACCTTACTTTAAATAATTCCAGTAATTGATGGTTTTGAAAAAATTGAAACCTTTCCTTTAAATATTCAATTTACGGTAGTATACGTTTTCATTAAAATAAATGTGTTGCAACCATTTTTGCCTAAAGGGGAACCATAATTGCTGATGTTCTCGCATAAGTTTTTCTATATTATATTTCGTAGGTCCAGGATAAGACTCAATGTCACCAGAAAATGTTAACATAAGAAGTTTCAGAAAAATTGGTGTAACCAATTGTTTTGAATGATTATTTAAAAGTGTGTATAAATTATGTAGTGAGAGAAGTTGCAGAGGCGTCAATTTGTCTACTTAACAGACCATATTGACTATTAAACAGACCTAAACTAAAAATGAAATTTCCGAAGTTAAAATATTTAAATACTAGGGTAAAAATAAAATATACCTAAAAATACAAATTTAACAGCACTAACATATCTAAAGAAAAATTTTAGAAATACAAAGAAAAAAATTTTGAGAGTAAAAACAGGAAAGTCGAAAACAAAGTCAAAAAAAAAACAAAGTCAAAAAGAGTGAAATGAGGATGAAATGGTTAGATAGTTTTATAATTTTTATATTTGTTTTGATTGATCATTATTATTAATTTTTTGAGTTTCGTAAATAAAGCTATTTAGATGTGTTTGTAAAAGACACAATTGAACAGAGCACTTCAAAAATAGTCAGAGAGTAAACAGGTATCAATTTCCTAGTATCAATGTCCCTAAATACAAAAAGGAGATGGTAAAATCAGTTGTTTACGATAATAAACTAAGGATAACAGTATCAAAAAAGATTCCAAAATTTTAGCTCTGTGTTTCCACATGGTGTTTTTCATCAGTAGTTAAATCCTAATAAAGGTGACTTGATTTATGTCTTGATGAGTTTAAAGTGGCATTATTTTGATTGAATTATGTACGTCAATTTTGTGTATTTCTCAATGGTGAAGTTAACACGTTCTTGTTTATTAGATTGAGAAATAATTATCATTGCAGATAATTACATGAGTGCAAAGGTAAAGCATATCAAGAAAATTTTGATATAAGTTTAAAAATAACCTAAATGGTATTAATATAAATCTTAATGAATAATCAAGTAAAAACAAGGATATATGAATAAAAAGTAAAAAATTTAGATATTGGTATAAAATAATTTGTTGGAAAAATGAAAAATTTCAAAAGGATTTCAGCCAATAATGCTTATAAAAGTCCTGCTAACTCACAAAACATGAGTCCAACTAGTTCAGTTCCACTTCCCACCAATGCACAAAAAATATCAACAAAAAATTTTTTGGAAACTCATAGGGATGACAATAGCCAAACTTACAGTGGAGGAAATTGACAAAGAACTCATCGTAGCCACAGGAATAGACTTCCACGTGGCGTTGCAGTATTCTATAATTTTATCAATGCAACTGTGATAGGAATAAATCTTTTGTTTCTTTTGTAAACGAATTTGAAAATTTAAGAATTTTAACAACAACTCCCTTGTTTCTCCAGTTAAAACGGTATCAATTCAAAAAAAATTTCATTTAAGTATTGTTTTAATTCTTAATCTTTGTTATTATTTTTTGCTGACAAATATTCTCTTCTTTTCTTTTTTCTCTCCTTTTATTTTGTCCGGTTAGTTTTATTAACACTTTTTTTGCATGAAGATGATTTTGTCAATGAACTATAATTTGGTGTCATGCCTCTGACCAGTTTTTCTGTATGAGTGGCTCCATCCAGTTCAACCATCTTTTTTAAAAAAAATTATTATAGTATATATTAATAATTTTTTTTTTTTTTTTTAACAATTTATAATTACATAAGTTTTTTTTTTATAGGATTGTTTTGGAAGATAAATTATTATTGATTTTAATTGATTAATGTTGCCCACACCCTCCTCACATCCACCTACAGGTACAAATAAGTCTCCCCGATCACAAAAAGTGTTTGCTTTCTACTTGGGATAGCTCACGAAATTACGTACCCAGCTAGAATTCTTCGCACGAGAATGAAAAGACTTGGAAAAAGTGGATATCGCCATATGAAAAACATGACTGCCATCAACAGGTGTGGAAGAGTATCCAGCAGTAAGTTAAAAACCACAATAGGATATTATGTCTTTGAAAACAACCCACTTTCTTCTCCCCAACACACCAGGATGGTTGGCATGACTTTAAAAAGAATTCTTAACTGCAATCTTTTTGAGATGGAGTTATGATGGGTTTAAACTCCATGACTAATTTCAGGCTACCTCATTGAGATGTAGGCCAATCGATCCAAAACAGCTCTTCCCGAATGTTGCCGGCCTGATCAAGCCAATCCGATTGATCGATGAATGTCATGTTGATTTTAGAACACATATCACGGATATGTATATTTGTCCGAACCACTCAACCAACACAAAGAACAGCAAAAAAAATTAAAACCTTATATGGTATACTGTAAAAATAATGGCTATATGAAGAACTGCGCTTTTAAACTTTTTTACATGAATAACCTTATCAAATTAACAAAATAAAAGCTAAAACATCCACCTTTTATTTTTTAAGTTCTCAGCTAACGACGCTGGGATATATTTCTTTAAAAATATTAGAATGGATATTTATTTTCACGAGCTGAGGAAATCACAGTTCATTGGATTTTATTTTTAAGATATTTTATTGGTTATTTTTTAACCAATCGATTTCTTTCTATTAGGCAAACAACTCGCATTTTGACTACTATTGTTTCTGAGACTTTGAAATTATCATCACTTGCTTCCATCTTATCTTTTGTGAACGTTGGCTATTATTTGCACAGAAAACAACTCAAGATGGTAAGATATTAATATTATGTCGTTAAAAGTACCTTTTGTCAGTTTTTTTTTATTATATTTAAAATAACTTTTGTAAGTTTTTTCTAGCCCTTAACTTTAGGGATAAAAGGGCGATCCCGTATTTTACCGTCACAAGTTATTGAATGTTAATAGATGAGCATGAATGCTAGCTTAAAAATAACTACTAAATAACTTAAAAATTCTGTGTTGTCCGCAGTGGGTGGGTGGGGTGGGGGTATACTGCATAAGTACCATAATTTAGGATGCTAAAATATCTCCAGATAAAGGTTCTAATAATGAACTTTGTTTTTTTTAATCATAAAACAACAGACAAAAGCCCCTATTTTTTGTAAATCTAGAAACAAACCAAGTCTCCTATAATGAAATAAAAGGTTCTATTATTTTCCGTTTGGAAAGAATTCAAATTATTTATCAAGCTCCACATTATATTTTATTGAAAGAATCAGTTCAAAGTGTTGGCAGTGCCTTTTAGTCATAATAATATTTACTTGGCTCATATTAGAAATAATATTTTCAAATAATTTTGAAGTGCTGTGATTTTATTCAGCTAACTTTTGTTTTCCGCCAAATTTATCATAGTTTGAGAAATAAAATTTTATGAAGACTTTTATAAGAGTTAAAAATGTATATATATTTATATATCAGATATTGTCTATGATATATAGTCAAAGTGTTGAAATTAATGTAACAAGTTGTAGAAATTTCTGTTAAGAGAAATCTGTTTACGTATGCTATTCAAAACCAGTTGTAATGGAAAGAAACAAGAATGATCTAATGATAACACCATATAGTGAAATAAACTATGAGGTTTTTTGACCCTGCTATTAAATAAGCCCTCAAGAAAAGAATACCTTGTGAAAATAAAATTTAGTAATTTACATAAAAACAAAAATATGTGATCTATTAAAGATATTTTCTATTTACGTATAAGTATTATTCTGTAGCATGAAAAACCTTTCTTTTTTAGTGAGATATATTAGTATTTTTAGTTTATTCAATCATGATTTAGAAAATTCTTCAAAAGAAAATTTTTAAATTATGCTTAGAAAATAATCTTCCATAAATAATTTATTCGGCAATTTTTTAACTAAAAGAGAAGCTTACAAAAGACAAGCTATTTTTCCATAAATTATTTTATTGTTCAACTACGTAAAATATTGTTTTATTGTAAGTCATATTTCAGAAAAAAAGGTTGTTTTTTTTTTCAATAAAATATTAGTGTACCGTCATTTGTATATTTTGAAGTGTGAGGATATACAGCCAGGGTGAGCCAATTCATTTATTCTCTGACTTTGATTAATCGGGTAATTTTTCATGAACCCATTTGATATTCAAAAGTTTTATTTTTTAGTTTTATATTTTAAGGTACATTTTATGTGAATTAAATTCTCATTATGGTCCTGAGATTATGTGAACTGACTTTTGACAAATGTATGTGATTGAATATATCTGAAAAATTATTACTATTCAAACAGAAAACTTGAACAAAATATAAATATTCTAAGTATTGCAGTTAACTAAAGAAAAAATATTTACGTCGCAATGTATTTCAATTATTACTTAATATTACTAAT
>JAUZNK010005264.1:0-10058 GCA_035046665.1 Euphysa ruthae
AATATAACTCATGACATGTTGTTTTAATTTTTCTATTATTTATTATAATGACTGAGTTGAAAAATACTAATATTTTTTAAAAATATAGATGTTATTGAAGAGAAAAAAAAGCATGTCATGAGTTATAAAATTTTATTGAGCGTCGTTTCAGGAGTCATGCTGCTCCTATCATCAGGCCGATGAAACGTCGCTTGAAAACACCTTGAAAACTTTCGATTATTTCAAAAAATTAATTCCGCCCAGAGTGGGTTAGCAAATAAGTTAATGCAAAACCAAAATACACTTTCAACAGGTTAAGAGAAGATTTAAAGACCGTTGCTGCATCATTATAAACTTCCATTTTCATCCAAAACTCTTTCTTTTTTGAACAGTTTCCGAGACTTCCCAGAGTAAAGTTATTTTTTTCAACAGTCAAATTTTTCAAAGTTAAAAAGTTTTATTGCTAATATATAAAGAATACCTATTGATAAACTTTCATTGTACATTGAATGGAAAACAGAGTTGATGAAATTCTTTAAATATAACAAGATAAAAATTTAAAATATAACATTCTCATTAGAAAAATAGGGAAACTCACAGTATTATTAAGAGCATCTAACTCTGCTTGACCCATTGCTGGTTCATCAGCAACTCGTTCAAGTGTAGAAAGATAGGACTTCTTTGCTTCCAATTCCTGAAAAAATGGTAACTTAAATAATTTGAATATTAATGGCTATCAACCCAACAACCACCACCCACCTTCTTTAAAACAACCACCACCCACCTTCTTTAAAACAACCACCACCCACCTTCTTTAAAATAAGAGCATGTCAGCTATTATCATGGACTGGAGCATTTTTGTTTCTGGAATAGCACGAAAATATTTTTGTTAGTAAGTATGAATTAATCCAGTTAGGATGAATTCACACATATCAATAACAAAATTCGAATATAGCCCAATTTTCAGACGGTTTAGCATGCAATTTATACTACCCTTTTATGAATTTATATTCCAGAAATTTATGCTGCTTCAGCTAATACAGCTATTTTGTACTAATGGTCATTGACATATGAACTACGTCAGGTTTATCAACAATTTGATAAAATTTAGATAACCTGAGGATAGATGCTTTTGGAAATATAGTCTTAAAATTATTTCTAATTTGAATTATATATTTAAAATATTGATTTTCATTTTTATTTTCAACTAAGAACTAATATATAAGAATTGCAAACCTGAATAATTCAAAAAACAGCAAGAATGAAAAACGATTTTCCCTTACCTTGGGTAATTTTTCTTGAGTTAGGAAAGAGTTAACTTGGTTCTCCTCTTCTAATCTCTTGATTAAACCTTTGATAAAAACACGAATACTTATTTATTGGATCATCAAAACAAAAACCGAAGTACTCAATTAGTTTCCTTGTAAAACCTACATTTGCATAAGGTGGTGAAATCTTAAAACAAAAATAAAAAATATTTCTCGAGAACTTCATAATATATATATATATATATATATAGGCAAGTTGTCGAATCATTTAAAAGCAGAAAAACAAACAGACTTTCTTGCATACTCGAGATTAACTTTTGGTAGTTGTAAGGTATGGTTGTAGTATAACGAGTGTGAGAAGTAATCATGGAACAATAAATTGTTAGTTTTTAGACGATGCTGAATGCTCTAGTTGAGATTGAGTTAATTTTATTGGTTTTTGTTTGTGTTTGTGTTAGGTTGGTATGAAGAAGACTGCAGTAGGTACAGTTTGGGATAATTAGGTTTTGATAAATGTTTTTTGCTGCTTTGATCGTTAGCTATGATCGAATATTTGCCAGAATGTGTGGTCTGCTTACTCGCTTTTTGTAATTAGTTGACAATTGTTTTTCACAAGTTAATGATAGCTCTGATTTGACTTTAAGGTATGTGCACTTGGTTACATTGTTTCACACTTCATCCCAATGAAACGGTCTCACAATTACATTTACAAACCCTTTTAGCCAACATATAAAAGCGTAATGTTTTGTACTAAAAGTATAGAAATTATTTTCTTTTCAATAACCAACCACAGGTGAGATATTTTAATAACAAAATGATATTAACAACTACCTTCTGGGGTGATTCCAAGTGCAGACGCTCTTAAGTCTTTTAGCTGTGCTTGAAGTCGATTCAGCTTTTGCTCTGTATGAATCAACTATAAATAAGTAAGTAAGTTTTTAAATGATCGGTTTGTACGTTAAATATTTTCAGACATTTGTCAAAAGCTATTTGAATTTAAAACATCTAGATAGAAAATGTAAAAGGGAAATAATCATAATATAAATTGATTTTTACCAAAAAGCAAAGAAACTCAAACTTTGCAACTATAAAATCTATTAAACCATAGTTTATAGAATTAGCACATTTCCTCTAATTAGATTTATATTTACAATATTGCGTAATTTCAAACTTAAAAAAATAAAAGTTTCATTTGATGTTCCTATTAATCATACTCTTGTCATGATAAAAGATCTACTCAACACTTACACATATCTAAAAGACAAAACTATGGTACTATTAATAACCATTGTGACATAATTAAGTTTTTTTGACTAAAGTATAATTTACACCTACACACACTGATCAATACCTTGACTTCAATTTGAACTCAAAAATTAAAAAAAAAAAAAAAACCTTGTCAACTGATTATTTTCTCATGTAAAAAAGACATTATCACATTACTGAACTTGAAATCGAATGCTAACATCAGTACTTCCCTCTAATAATTAATCCTGGGTACTTCAAACTTAATGTGTTAACTAACAAACAACAACTCCATAGCACAAACAACAATTGTATTTGACTTTTCGACAATCGCCCGCTATAGCCATTCGCCAGGGTGATTATCAAAATAATTTCAACTTATTGCTACTTCCAAAATTTTGAGCCTACTATTAACGTATATAAAATGTAGGTCTTTATTTGTAATTTGCTTGAAGATGGAAGCATATCTAATATAATTACTCAAGACAAGTTTTTTTTACTTTGAATTTTATCCTTGACTTCAAAGTTATTCATAGCCCAATTTACATAGTTCCAGTCATATTTCAGATTAACGAAAAAAATTTCTGCACAGCAGGAAATAACAAATTCATTAAAAAAAATTAGAAAAGCCAAACAAAAACGAATTATTTTTGGGCAAAATTTACCCCGATTTCTATAAAACTTGAAATCGTTCATTTAACATCATTAATCCTCGAGATTCATGAAAAAAAGTTAAAAACAAACAAGTAATTTTTGTGCCTAACATTCAATGTTTTTGGCTTGGTTTTGAAATAGCAAATTGATAGCAAAAATTTCTGATTAGCTTGAAATGGCGATATTTACACCTAAAATGGTTTAAATTAACTAAAAAAGAAAAAAAAATTATAAAAATTAGATAATTAATAATAATGATAATGATAATAATAATAATAAATACATTATTATAAGCATTATTTTTATCTCGTGGCTAGAATAACGATAAATCTCTGTAAAGCCTTAAGTAACTCCTTTGACACTAATATAACAATCAATTAACTTCATGAAAAGAAATTTTCCAGACGGTTTCACTAGAAAGACAAACATGTCATTTTTGAGCTAACACAAAATTTTTGTAAAAGTTTAAAAGGCTCATTTTACACCTTTTATAATCATCAAACTTCATTGCAAGTTGACAAAGTTTCACAAATGATTTTAGTCTGTGTAAGAAATTAGTTAAATCAGCTGAACAGATAATACAAAATAGTAGCAGGTCTAAGATTAACCGTTTTGGTATCGTGCAGTGTTACAAAATTTATAAATAAATTTTATTGTAATGAAAAATTTGCTTTCTATCTCCCAAATGGCTTTTAAACCATTGTTTTCTTTTGCCTTGAATTAATTAATGATTAATAAATTTTTCAAATAAAATGTCAAGATTGACTGTATCAAAAGCCTTTGATAAATCTATGAACACGCTAAGTGTAAGTTTTTTTGCAAAAGCAGCAGAGATTTTATATTATTATTTTAATTTAAATTTTTAGAATTGTTTACCAAAAAATAGATTTTTTAAATAATCTTTACGGTCAAACAAATGATTGAATTTTCAAGTTTTATCAGAGAAACTAGCCAAATATGAAGAAAAAAATTCCAGGGGACTTCCAGGACATCTCCATGATATTTCAAAACATTACCAGGAAATTTTCTGTTGATTTTCAACTATTTCGTCTCTTGATATGTGTATTTTTCTTTGCCTTGAAAATTTACCATGCTAAGAGTACTTTAATATGCATTTAAAAAGTTCCAGGATACTTTCATAAAAATAGGGAATTGCAGGGTATTTCCAGGAATTCGAAGGCTAGTGGCCACCTTTTTTATTTTGATTCATATAAAAATTCTCTCTGTGTTCAAGGACACTTTCAATATCTATAGTATTAGATTGTTTTTTTTCAATAATGAACTTGGTCTTGACTTAAATAATTCTTTGTCAAAAGGAATTAGATTGAAAATTTCACCTTTAACAGGTGTCCTTTATTTGGGGGAAATTCTAATTTTACCTGCTTTTAAAGGTGCTAAACAAAAACATTGACCAAATCGAAAGGCTTTAAATCCAGAGAACAATAAATACCTGATTTTTCTGCGTTTGCTTTTGTTCAGAAATATGAGCTTCTTTTTCCCGTTCCTTTCTCAGATTCTTTGCCGCAGTAATTAGTTTATCTTTATTAGATACAGCATCCACCTAAAAAATTTATACTCATGTAAGGTCTACTGAATGATGGACATAGGCAAATAATCAATGCAAATTTCATTAGTGCCTTTAGACCATCACACTAGTTAGTGTGATCTCCACGGTATATGGGATATACTTTATTTCATTGAATAATTGAGCTAGTTTAAAATTATATTAAAACTAAAGCTTCATGCTAGCTGAAAATTTTTTAACAACTAAAGTCTTCACACTTTAATTATTGTACAGTAAATCAAACGTCATAAATAAATCCAGATGACTGATGTTTGTTGGCTTGAAAGACTTTTGTTTAAATGAAGTCAATGACATGACTACTGCTATTTCTAAATTAATTCTGCAGTAGCGTTTCTACATGATCGAGCATTTATAGCTTTTAATACTACTCATCCTCAGCAAAACTTTTTGACCATGGAGCGTGAAAAATAACAGTTTAGTATCTGTAAACAATTCACTTGTTCACATACCTAGGAGGTAATCTTTAGCCTCGGGTGGAAAGTCTCTTATAGTTAGCTTCAAAAAAATGAACTTGCGCCAATATCACTTTAAGTAATCACTTTAAGTAATTAGAATGCTATCAACAATCTCTAAAAAAATATACCCCCGGGTGTTACTTTTGATTTTAGATTGTTTAATGAGGAAGAAGAGGACCATAGAACCAGAATATAAAATCTAATATCATAAAACAAAAAAATCTTAAAACCGTTTTTTTTTTTTTTTTTTTTTTTTTTTTTTTTTTTTTGTTGGTTGACTATAATTGGGTATATTTGGACTCAAAAGCAAAAAACAAGAATTATATTTGAGTAAGTAATTGTCACTTGCTCTCACTATGATTCTTCATCTTCCTTCATACTTTTAACAGAGAATTTATGAGAATTGAAAATTTTTGAGAAAAATGAAATTTAGAGGGAAATAATTTTAAAAGAGTTTTAAGAAAAAAACTTTTAGCAAAATTTAATTTTTATTACATAGATAAGTAATTTTAAGAAATTTCTAAGAACAACTTTCAATGAATATCAACTGCATTAATTTTAAAATCAAATTTCTAATGGTTAGAAATTTAAAAATAGCAGAAATATCTTAAACAAAAATTCTTATAAAATAAGATTTTAGAAAAATAATCTAAATCCTGGATGCGTAGGTTTATTAAACAAATCAATTATACAATCATTAACCCTTTGCGCGACGACCCCAGAAATATTTGGAATTTTGATGCAATAAAAATATCCTAGTAATAGAATATTCCTGTTTTCATGTGTTTTCAATTGGTAAACGATTTCTAATAGATTGGAGACAGATTTTATTGAATTCTCCGTAAAATTATGTTTCAGGAAAGTTCGGCAGTTCGGTTTAGATTTTAAAATGTTTTGGCGGTTCAGACAAATTCAAAAAAATTAAAAAAAAAATGGCTGCCAAAAATTTATTTTTCAATCTTTTTTATGGCTTTTTGCATTTTATTATATATATATATATATATATATAAATATATATAAATATATATATATATATATTAATTTAATGATTTTTTTTTGTGTATGGTGTGTGAATATGGATGGAGTGTTTGGAGTGCTAAAAAATGTGCCCTCACTAAATTTTTAAACTTTAACAAGTTATTACCAATTTTTTGTTTTTTTTTTGCTTAAAAACGGCCGATCCTATAGCTTATACTTTAGAATTTTGTCTAAGGCTTACAAAGGGTTAAGATTGGGCCTAAGTTAAGTTAATGGTTAAGGCGTAAAGGAAAATAATGATAAGTAAGTATTTCAACAAAAAATGTTTTGAGGAAAATAATTTTATGAGTGCAATCCGAATTCTGTATTATGAGATAATCTTAGTTTTTACTAACAAATTAAACCATATACATATTAGGAAATATTCACTTTATTTTTTTGTTTTAGCAATTTCAATAAATGCAGCATAAATATTGCTAAAGATGTCAGGTATCAGCATGTAATTCTAGAAAAAATTTCTGATTCCAGAACATCTACTGTTAACTATCTTTTTTACTGTTACCTATCTTTTTTACTGTTACCTATCTTTTTTACTGTTACCTATCTTTTTTACTGATACCTATCTTTTTTACTGTTACCTATCTTTTTTACTGTTACCTATCTTTTTTACTGTTACCTATCTTTTTTACTGTTACCTATCTTTTTTCTTAAAAAGTTACTATTAAAATAATAGTTTCCAAAGTTTGAGGTCGAAAAATGACAAAAAGTTGCATTCCTCAAAATATGAGATAGGCGAGACCAGTTTTATTTAGTGTTTTACAGATCCGACTGAACCTCTTTTGAGAAAAATTTAAAAAAAGTACAAAAATGAGAAATTTTTTTTTTTTAATTATAAGGTTTTAAAATGCGCTTTTTATTTTAAATACTTGTTTTTTACATTAAGATCTATATATAAGAAAAAACTATAAACCATACACGTATGAATAGAAAAAATAAACCTTGCTTTTGTTCCATAAAATACAAACATTCTGTATTCCAGAGATAGCTCATTTGGCAAGGTGTCGAACTACAGATCGAAAGGTTATGAGTTTAAACTTTAAACTTCCCGAATACATAATTTAATTCACATAAGAATTGGTAGCAGCAAATAAATTTTTGAAGAAAATCACAAATTCTGTAAAAAGGACAGATGTCCATCGTACATGTAAGCAGTATTTGCACGTGCGAATCGCACTCCAACAAAAAAACTCTCATCGGTGGTATTAGCTTGTGCAGTTCGACAATTATTTATTTAATAACGATACTCGAGACTCAACCAGAGGTTCATTTAATAAACAATACTCTGGACTCAGCTAGAGCTATATTTAATATCGATACTCGGGACTCAACTAGAGGCATATATAATAACAATGCTTGGGACTCCACGGAAGGTATATTAAATAATGATATTCATTATCTGATTTTTATTTATGTAATTCTAGTGTATTTAAGGTATTATAAAGTTTTCTTAATTATGGAAATGTACTCGTGCATGTGTACTTACATTTGTGTAAGTACACACATAATGCACCAAACTCACAATTATGACAAGCATATTGTAGTATAGCACTTTAGCCCCTCAGTCTTTTAAAACATAAATAATATGTTTTCTGGCAAACTACACAGCAGTCTTTTAATTCTTTTATTAAAAGAAATTCTTCATTGCAGAAGATTTAAAACTAAACATGCACCTGGTTTCAATCATCAAGTGTCTTTAGATCTTTTTAGGTGAAAGACTTACAGAAAATTTAATTCGCCCTTGATGTTTTCTGACACAATTCAATGACTACCAAATGAACAAATTAGAATTTTAACGTGTTCACACTCTTCTACCTAGGGGTTTTACCAATAAAATTAACATTTAATCTCAATATTTCACATCTGCAATGAAAAGTTTTCAATAAAAAACATAAAAATAAAACGCCCTGAATATCATGTAACAAAAAATCTGTTTGCTTGCAAATATAAATTATAACTTGTCGTCTATATAAACAATATTTTATATAAAAACGAGTTTTTAAAAAAAGATTACAACAATTTATCAATCGTTATGATTGTCAGTTGATGTAATTCAAAATGCAAGTTCAACAGTATCACGAGAAGTTGTAGAATGTCAAACAGAGGATTAGTTCAGAGATGTCGTTGAGAAAGCTCTTTCTAAAATTGGAAAGAAAACTGAACCAGAGGAAGGAATTATTTTATCTATTTTTATATTCTAAAAAAAGTCTGAAGATAAGACTGGAAAAAATTAATGCACTTTGAAGTGCTTGTTTGTTTTTTCATATGTTCTTATGTGCTATCCAATTTTAATTGTTACCATCCACTACCCCAGTCATTTTCCCCCATGCCCATGGGTGATTTTTTCCGCTATGCAATCCAGAAATTCGACTTAAGCTCGATGATTTTTGTTGCAATGTGTGAAGCATAGTATAAATCACCCTTCATAGGAGAAATCTTGGCTTTTTATTTATATTTTTTTACCGACCAACCGACTCTAATGTGAACAACAAAAAATCCGTGAAACAATGAAATTGGTCTCACCACAAATATATATATAAAAATACATATTATAAAATCTTATCGTATTTTCACATATTCAATTTAATTTTTTATTCATAATAATTGGCTATCAAAAATTTATTATTCAAAGAGTAAAAAATCCAGCTTTCAATAAATCAATAAAATATATTTGTTTAAGAAGATCATTTAAATTTTAAAATTAGGTTCCGTATGCATGTAACGCCACATTTTCTTTATGATTTTATCAGCACACTCTATACAAAACTTCAGCAGAATTAAAACAAATAGCAAAAAAAAATGAAGGGATTTTTAATAAGATTTCAAAAATGACCAAACTTTAGGCAAAGCCTTTAAAAGGCCAAAATGCAAAAATTATCTCAAGTAAAATTATCAAAAACCAAGCAAAAGAGTCGGAAAATAACTTTTTTAAAGAATGCTTAAAAAATTTTAATTTTTTGAACAAATTTGACATGCTTTGAGAGACCCAAAGAAAGACAGTTTTTTAACAGGCAGTCAAATTAGTCAAAAGATATCCTCTTTGATCCTTCAACTGAAAAATACACAAAATTAAAAAAAAGGAAAAAAGTAATTGCCAGATTTTGAAAAAATATAACAGATGCTGTTTGAAGGCTTAAGATGACCATATTTGGTATTGTTCAGGCTCAGAACAAAGAGAAGTTTGAGAGAAGTTAGTGGAAAGAAGCTATTTCATTTACATGAATAGAAAAAAAGTATACCCAAGTAAATCAGACACAGTTTGCTATATCTTCTAGAAACATAGGAAAGTAAAATAAGGATCACACATCATTACATATAACACTTTAGGCGAGTGTTAAATCACATGCCTAATTACCTTTGCAGAGCAAATGAGTCATGTGATTATCACAAACCTTATGCCAAAACCTGTTAAAACGAAAATATTTTCAAAAATTTGCTAAAAGCCATTTAAAATTAAAAATAATTTAAAAAATTGCTGTAATTTTAAAATCCTCCAAAATGCGTCCTTTAAATAGAAATTAATGTAATTCTTATAAAAAAATATTTCGCATCTCACTTTCAAATGTGATTACTTCAATTAAGCGAAAATTATTAATGACAGTTTTTAAATAAAATTATTGAGTTTTACCCTTTTCTTGACCCTTGCTATCCGTTTCTTCAATTGTTCATCTTCCTCTTCCATTGAAAGAATATCCTGTATAAGAACCAGTGTTAATTATTTACCATATCAGCAAAATTCTTAGAAAACTAAAAATTTAGGACTTTTCTTTTTTAACAAATTTTCAAACATTTTGAAAATAAATACAAAAAGTATTAGGATTACAATCAAATTAATCA
>JAUZNK010005265.1:0-10058 GCA_035046665.1 Euphysa ruthae
AACTAAATTCTAAGTTATGTAATACAGCCAGTTCAAAAGCTATGGAAACTGGATATATTGTAAGTAAAAATTACTTGCGCTTTCATAAAATAAGGTTAAAGTTTAATAATAAGTTATAGAAAATAGAAAAAATTTTAAATTCTAAAGTTTTGAAAATTGTAATTTATACATGTTACACTTTGGAAAATTTCTTTTTGAGATTGGTTGAATTTTATGTGAAAATTATTAAGGTTAATTTATTTAATTTTTATGATTGATAGAAGTTATTGAATAATAGAATGGAAAAAATCATCTATTAACAACTACTTTTCAATAATGCTTTTTGTGTAATGTCATGAATAGTACCGTTATAGTTGTTTAACGAGGATAGTGGAATAACCACGCACGTTATGCTTTTAAAATAATAAAATTTAATATATATATTTTTTTTTCTTTTTTTTTTTTACGGTTTTTCAGATTATTATGTGAATTTTTGTAACAGATATATTCCATCCAGTAAAGCAAAAGATTTTAGTATCTACACGTCATCAAATTTCGTGTTTTCGGTATTTTGAACATTTAACCATTTTAACCGCCCATATTTTGTCTTGTTAAAAATTTCTCAAAAGGAATATATGGCTTTTTTGTTAAAAAATTGTTTTCAGCATCTACCTGGCAAATTTTGTGTTATTTGGAATTTCCCCCTGAAAGACAAACCCTGTTGAAAAATTGCTCAAAAAACTTGTCATTTAGAATTTTTTTGGTTGATTTATGCCTCAATATGTCAAAATTTACCTCCTGAAAGGCCCTTATCTTCCCCTTGAAAAATGTTTTTCATAAAAAAATTTATGGTTTTTTTTTTAGAAATCATTTTTTGCGTCTACCTTCCAAAATTTTAGGTTTTTTAGAATTTTTTTGTTTGAGTTATGACTCAATATGGTCAAAATTTACCCCCGGAAAACCCCTTATCTTCCCCCTGAAAAAAATTTTTCAAAAAAAAATTTGATGGTTTTTTGTGAGAAATTGTTTTTTGCATCTACCTGCCAAATTTGAGGTTATTTAGAATTTTTTTGGTTGAGTTATGACCCAATATGTCAAAATTTACCCCCGGAAAAGCCTACACTTTTCCTTTTATGAATGTTTCATCATCGCTTTGAAGGGATTTTTCACATGTTGGTGATGAAAAAAATGTACACTTTTACAGTCTGGATACTCTAAACATTCAAAGTATGGCTGAAATCATTTCCACACAGTAGCATATTTTTCTGTGGATAATCCACACAAGTTTTTAAAGATACTTGGTTTGTTTTTAATGATTTTAAAACGTAAATATTTATTTTGAATAATAATATTATAAATAATTTATTTTCCATTTACAATCCTACAACAAAAAAGGTTATGTTTATAATTATACAATCATTTTTTTTAAATTTATTAATATTACAAATGTTATTTTTTAAAAAAGGCTGGTCAAAGTAATGAAAGTTCTTTCAAATTATAGTTCTCCCTATAATGTTCATGGAAAAAGTTTTTTAACAAAAATAATCAGACAAAAGAAAAGAAGAGAAAAAGTCCGAAAAAGTAAAAATAAAGATTAAAGAGAGACTTAATGACAAATTTTTTGATTTGGTACCGCTTTAAATGGAGAAAAGAGGGATTTGGAGTTAAAACTATTAGATTTTCAAATACATTTACAAAAGAAACAAGAGATTTATTCCAATCACAATGCATTGATAAATGATAAAACGCTCACAAGACCTCTGCGTTTCATGGATTCGAACATAAAGTTTCTCATTATCAAAATTTCTTGTTAAATGGTTTTGAGTTATTCGAGTTTTAGTAAAGAAATTCAAAATTGAAGATCGAGGATTTTTGTTGATAGAATCGCACACGAAAAAACGATTTGCTATTTTTATCATAGATAAAATTAAGGGAATTGTTAGTTCTTTAAATAATTCCCAGGTATCAGGTATAAAGGGTTGAAATTTTTCAACTCCAATAGATTGTTGTTGAACTGAAAGTATTTTATTGATATGATAATTTCCTGTTTGCCACCAGATTTGACAGCAGTAATTCATGTGAGAAGAGAAAATAGAGTAGTAAATATTTTTAAAAGTAGGTTTATCAACAAAGTAACGATGTTTGCACAGCATAATGTTAGATCCATTTAACTTTTTTTGAAGTTCATCTATGTAAAATTGCCATGAGTGATTAGAATTTATTAAGACACAAAGATACTTAAAAATTTTGGAAGGATAAACCTTTTTGCCATTGATTTTGATTTTGAAAATCTGTTGAAAGTTAATAATAATAAGTATTCTAGGTATTTGACTAAGGTATTTGATTTTGTTAAATGGATGTGCCTCTATAAATTATATTCAAGGGATACACTTCGTTTTTTTTGCTTTAAACTCTTTAAGTGATTTAAAATTTTTAAGTCCATCACTGCCCTTATTCGAACTTTTACAAGAAAGTTTAAATTCTCGATAGCTTTGATTTTAGATAGTGGAGCAGTGACATCAGGAATTTCTTAAGAGGATTTTCTTTCTTCAGAACTCCAATGTAGTATTTGGAATAAATGTGACCATTTTTCCAGTTGATTCCTGGAGTAACTTATTTGTATTGCGGCTGAGGTTTTTTTTTTGGGGAAATCGAGCGAATCAAAATATTTTTTTCTCAAGCCATCCCTACAAGTGATTATTTAGAACCCAGGCCTACGTGATATGAAAGTTGTTGATATTGCAACTTAGTATCAAACAAAGTAGCCTTTGAATTTACCACTGAAATTATTTCCTGTGAGCAAATTCTTCGATTAATTTTCTGAAAAAAGCTTTCTTTTTTGATCAGCGTTCTAGTATCACTTTTTCAAATAATAGAAAAAACGAATAGAAAGTCAATAGAAAACAGCACTATTATTTAGCTTTTGGGCGTATATTAAACCTTCAAAACCTTCAAAATGTCAACATTTAAAGAATTAAAGCTCTTCATTTTCGGCTGCCGTATTTTTTTAAAATGGTTTCTTGTCTTAGTCGGCAACCGTCAAAAATCTTTTAAATTAACCTTGTCGCAAAGAAGCCGAAATGGCGGTTGGCAAGAACAAGAGGCTTTCTAAAGGTAAAAAAGGAAACAAAAAGAAAATGTAAGCAAAAAAGAAAGCTATTTACAATATTTGTGTGTCTTTTCTTAAAACATATTTTGAACCTGTGTTGGCTATAAATGGAATGACTGAGATATACTTGGATATTATCATGTCTTGGCCACAGTGTCGCTAATATAACATTAGCGACTTCACCTCTAAACAGAATTACCTGACTTAGTTACAAAATCTTCCAGCTTCTTTATTCCATCCATCTGTACTTAAACCTTCAATCCTTTTCCTAAACTCCAGATTATGACTCGAAAAGAGCTAAAACACATGTACTTGCAGACATCTTGTTGAAATAGATTTCTTGAAAAGTGACTCAATTTAAATGTATTCTGTAAATGAATATGTAGGCCATATTGATAGCTTATCTGGTACTGTCATGGGTGTTTGATTGAACGTGTGTCTGGTATTTATTATGTGTTATTTTAAATTCAATTTGAGCTTTTTAATTCCAAATGCATTCAGTTCCTTGATTTTTTCAGATAGAAATCATTATCATACCTTTTCAAAATTTATCTTCAATTAATTTCAATGTTTGCTTGCAGCTGTTTTGAATTGTTCATGCCCCACTTTTAATTTCTTACAGCAATGATTTTGATAAAAGAACTAAGTTTTTAAGAAGCTACGTTCAAGTTTTGAAAAATTATGCAGTAATGTAATACAAAAATAATTACGGTATAAATTAGTTTATACCATAATCAGTATCAATAATAAAACTTTTTGATGGGTCACAATTACTCGTTGGAATTCAACTGAGTTGTCTTCGAAATCTGTATTTAAATTTTTAAAATTTTGCTATGTTTTAGGTATTCAATTTCATACAATTCATTTTTAGTATGTGTTATGATGAATTTTGTCGCTGAAATTATCATGTTGAATAACATTTGAGCTTTTTAATTCTGAACGCATCTTGTTCCTTTATTATTTCAAAAAGAAATTAAATTGTCTTCACCAATTGAATTCAATGTTTGCTTGCAGCTGATGATTAAATTGTTCATGCACCACTCTTAATTGCTTACAGCAATAATGTTGATAAAAGAACCAAATTTTTATGAAGCTACGTTCAAGTTTTGAAAACTTGATTCTTGCATTAATGTAATGTAAAAATAAATCTTCAACAGGTCACAGTTACTTGTTGGAATTTTACTGGGGTGTCCTCAAAATTTGTATTGCTAAAAAGTTTCCTATATTTCGGACATTCAATTTTAAAAATCCGTTTTTATGTGTTTTGATGAATTTTATTTTGTCACTGAAATGTTATGTTGAATAACATTTGAGCTTTTTAATTCTGAACGCATCTTGTTCCTTTATTATTTCAAAGAGAAATTAAATTGTCTTCACCAATTGAATTCAATGTTTGGAACAATGTTTGGTTGCAGCTGATGATTAAATTGTTCATGCACCACTCTTAATTGCTTACAGCAATAATGTTGATAAAAGAACCAAATTTTTATGAAGCTATGTATGTTCAAGTTTTGAAAAATTAATTTATACGGTAATGTAATATCAACATAACTAACTCTTTAACGAGTCATATTACTCTTTGATATCAATGCTAGGAACAATATATACTTACAGCTAATGAATAAATTGTTCTTGCGCCACTCTAAATTGCTTACAGCAATGATGTTGATTAAAGAACCAAACAAATATGAAATTGTACTTAAGTTAATTTATGTATGATTATTTTACGAAAGGTTAACAGGTTGCTACTAATTTGGAATGGTATGTGAGTTTAAATTGCCAAAATATTCTAAAAGCATTATGCTTTGGATATCTACTTTTAGGTGCTTTGTCATTTTTTAAATAGGAATTCAGTTTAATATTATATTTTACATTAGTAGAACACAGTACAATAAACAAAAACTGTTGTTTATGGCTAAAATAAACTAATAACAAATTTTTTAAATTAAGAAAACCAGCAAGCACAGGTACACAAATATCCACTCCATACTAATTCCCTGCTCAGTTTTACCAGGTTTAGAGTTTTTTAAAACATCCAAATTTCTGGACAATAGAAGAATGCCCTATACATGCATTCAAAATATCTTTTGTCTGAGAGATTATCGGTGCATGCCTAATTCTAAGAAGGGGTCAATAATGACTCTTAATGACATTTTTTTTTCAATGCAAAAATGTTGTGGTAAACTTCTTCAGTTGCCACATGAAAATAGAATTTCATTAATTCATGTAAATCTAGGATTAATAATTAGGGTGAAACTTACAAATAGCTTTATACATAGGGTTATCCATAAAATTAAGTTTACCACTCCTATTACCCCCAATAAAATATATTTGAGCTAATAGAGTTAATTTCAGGACTATGATTTTCTGAAAAGTAAAGAAATCATAAAATGTTTTTGCTAAGAAAAATTTGCTCTTTCAAAAAAGATTATTTAAAAAAATTTTATTTATAGGTCGTTGTTTTACAAAAGTTTATTTTAACATGATGTAAATTGAGAAATAGTAATTGACTTAAGCCCATTTCTAAAGTACCTATATATTGATATTTTTATAGTGTTATTAATTGGGATGAGATCAATACCATATGCCTTAAATAGATTTTTTTTCTCAAACTGTTTGCTGTGACATAAGAAATTTTAAGTAGATAAGTGTGTCACCATAATTCTGATATTTTTTCACAGCTTTTTGGTTATTTTTGTTGTGATATCAAGGAGTTTGCATCAATGAAATATGGATAGTTAAGTTTTTAGGTTTTTTTAATGGTCAAATAGAAACATGGTCACCTGAAACTTCATTAAAAGTTTGATGATCATTTAAATAAAAATTAATATAATTAAATTTTTGTTCTTATTTCAATTTAGTGTTGATCCATTTTCCAAAAAAGATTGGTATGATGTGAAAGCTCCATCTAATTTTGCTATTCGTACGATTGGAAAAACTGTTGTGACCAGAACAGTCGGAACAAGTTAGTTTTTGGTTCTGATTTTTTGACAAGAGATCTGTGAAAATAACCAGTTTGGTGTTTGAAAAATTCTGACTGCCTGAATTATTGATAATTTTACAGCACCCAATAACTTCACTTCCATTGGAAATTAGTTTTGATTGCAATTGAGAAATTGGCTTCCAAAACAAGGGAATGAAGCTAAGAATTTTTAGTGTGAATAAACCTAAATATCTAAGTTATATAAGTTAAATATCCCTTTGGCAAGATTAACACATTCAGCAAGCTAGCAAATAAACTTGACTGAAGTTGATTTCGTATAGTCAGAAGTTGAAGTCAGCTTCAACAGCAAATAAGTCTGATTTTTGTAATTTTTATTAAAACTATTAGTTTTGGGGTCCTGATTTTATATCTTTAGTTATTCAACCAAAAAAGGTTTGGTTATAATTTCCTCAAAATTAATTAAGTTGAACTTTTTCTTAGAAATCGCATCTGATGCTCTTAAAGGACGAGTGTTTGAGATGGCTCAAGCTGATCTTAACAATGATGAGGTGTCTTTCAGAAAGTTCAAACTTATCGTTGAAGATGTCCAAGGTCGAAATGTTATGACCAACTTCCATGGAATGACCATGACAACTGACAAACTTCGATCGCTTGTCAAAAAATGGCAATCATGCATTGAAGCTCATGTTGACGTCAAAACCACTGATGGTTACTTACTTAGAGTTTTTTCAATTGGTTTTACTCGTCGTCGTCCAAATATGATTAAAAAGACATGTTATGCCAAGTCTACTCAAATTCGTGCAATTCGTAAAAAGATGGTGGATATCATTCAAAGGGAGGTGTCATCCAAAGATTTGAAGGATGTTGTCAATAAACTTCTCCCTGACAGTATGGGATCAGATATTGAAAAGTCATGCCAAAGCATCTACCCACTTCATGACTGTTATATCAGAAAAGTAAAGTGTTTGAAGAAGCCCAAGTTTGATGGTAAGTTACTGAATTACCTATGAATTTACCATTTCTTAATTTGTTCTGGTCTATGAAAAAATTAATATTTGTACTGATATGTCTATGGATTAAGTTGTTGTTTTGTGTATATATGTATCAATACGCAGATTGTCTTTCCTTTATTGTTTACCCCTATACATTATAATGCTCTTAATGTGAAAAATAAAGCACTATATTGCCATTGTTCAGCCAACTCTTGCATATAAAAGTATTAACTAGATAGACCTTAAATTTTTGGTTTGACTTAGTGTTAATAGATGCATGTGTGGAGTGAAATAAACATCTAAGTTTTCACATTAAAGTGGTTGTTCACTGAGTAGTTTTACTTAGCTAAAATTTTGGGAAAATGTACAAAATACTTGAAAGTGAAAGAACTTTATATCAAAACTTTTTTTGAGTATTTTAAAGAAAGTTTTATTGCATTGTATTGGTTTGATAACACACCCTAAAGGAGTCTAATGTTCTTAATGTTGATTTTTAGATTATGATAGAATTTTCCTGAAAAAAATATTTTTAAATATTCTTTTTAGTGCACAAATTGATGGAGATGCATGAGAGTTCTGGTAATACTGCAGCAGCAGATGTTACTGGTGGTGTGGTAGTTGATAGACCAGACAACTTCGAACCACCAGTCCTTGAAAGTGTGTAATGTGTAACAACTAAATAAATACCAATCGCCAATTTAATTAAATGTTTGGATTATTTGAACTCATAAATAAGTAACACACACCTCTTTGAAAATTATCAAATTGTTTTTTTTTTTTTTTACATCTAAAATCATATCCTGAAATTAATGCGTTTTGGAATGAACTTAAGAAAATTTTATCTAAATTATTTTCGCTCAATGCTAGGCAGGTTCCTGAAGTAAACTGAATTTCTGAAAAATTTAGAGTGATATATGAATTAGATCAGACCAATTTTTCTTGTTAAGGCTTTGATGAAGTTTTGGGGGGCATGAATGAACCTTAAATTTGTTATATTTAATTTCTCTCCGAAAAAAAATAGAAGCCGCGGCTTTAATTCGAGAAAATATCGAGTCGTTCTTAGTTGAAATAGTTGTTCAGCAGAACGACTTAAAAACTTCATCGGTAAAGCATTTATAGTCATTGATAAGTACCGGTTTTTCGTGATCTAATAAAAAAAATCAGGGTTTTGTGTATTTAAAAAATTAGGTGCCCGCGTTCATGATGGTTTGTTTACCTTTTGTAAAAAAAATGTCTTTAAATTCCTGGAAATGTCATGGAACTAGTTTGGTTGATTATAAAATTACTATTCATTGAAATTTCAGAGAAGGTGCAAATGCTGATAATAATTTCGCAATGTACAATGGTTGTTATTGGTATTAAGGATACCCGTAGTAAAAGATTTTAACATGTCAGTCACGTGGGGTAAATAAGTCTTACAATATCTAGTTTTTCACCAATAAAATAAATAAATACGAACTTTTTTTTTCATATTAGCGTTTTGGTAAGAATACAAATAGGTTTTTAAAAATATTTTTTAACGTTAACATTAGTTACACTTTGATAAATATAGCTTTTACACAATAGTTACAAAAAAAGAGTAATGGAAGATTGCTCTCTATGAATCATTCAATATAGTGGAGATAATAAGCGCTAAAATAATTCAAAAGTTGATGCCAACGTGAAATTTTGTCCAGACCTGTTTTGATATATAGAATTAAACAGACAAGCCGGGAAATGAGTTTAACATGTGTTATTGCCCTTTTAAGTTAGTGGCCACAGGTAATCTTTAATATATCAGGAAATTGCCATCCATGCTCATCTTTTTAAACCAACAATGATTAAAACTTTGACCAGAGTAACTTTACACTCAAATTGTTACCACAGTGTAGCAATGAATAAAAAACACCAGCATGTAAAAAAAGTTTTTAAATCGTTGTTAGGCTGTTATTTGAAATGTAATACAAATGGTGATTTTATCAACTTTTTTATTTTTATTATTAAGTAGTGGCTGCACTTCTAAAATAACCCGGGTAATGAACCTTTAACCCTTTTCTTTACCAGGGGCCTGAATCAGCTCCTCCCCTTTGATGTGTTTTTTTCAATAATTCTGGAAAGGGATTGCTAATAAAATTTGCTTTGATTTTCCGTAAAAATTTGTTTTGTCTTGTTTATAAAGCAGAATAATTCCTATGAGTTGAAATCATATTACCGTTGTTGTCACGATATGTTTATAAACCTACGTTTTATGATGGATAGAAAAGGTTAAACAAAACGTTTTTATCTTCCCTACAGAAAAGATCTTTTAAACGTTGCAATAGAGCACTTTTTGTCGGTGGTACGCCATAGCTCTATCGACCTTTTTCGTAAATAGGTGCCTTGATTTTATTTATATCAACCAACGTACTTGTCGTACAACAAAATCACATAGCGTTGAATAGTCGAGAATTCATTATAAGAAAATCTGAAGGCATAGTCTCGGCCCTACCAGTTGTAGTTATTCCTGATCTTGTCATAATATCATACCAACCACTTTCCTCAAGTCAATCTCAAATTATCAACAGTGAAACCATTTCAATATGCAGACCTCCCATCATCATAACAAGTTTGTTCACTCCATATAAGTCAGGATAATGCCATTGTATTTGCTTGTCTAGGGCATATACCAGTTTATCCGCTGTAATTACTGGCCTTAAATGTGAGGAGAACTTCACGACCTCTTAATTCTCCAAGTCGTGGCACAATACTTAACATTTTCTTTTAACCTTGTCTTATTAATTGTCAGTGTTTCCTCTCCACAACCCTTCATTCGATCGGAAAACAATGTTACCAAATCTACCAGACGGAATACCAGAACTACAGCACTTTGTTCGTCAAAGGATTGATATGTATAATTTACTATCTCCACATGGAATTTCTTCAAAAGCATTAGTTCGTAACAAATATAATGGCGCAATCAAACAGCCTTACTTAAAGCTAGTTGGAACCCGGTTGCAAAATTTAAAAAAACGAGAACAAGGTTTTTGCAGTCGGGGTCGACCGACAGATGCATCAA
>JAUZNK010005266.1:0-10058 GCA_035046665.1 Euphysa ruthae
TACACCAACACTACTTGATGAAAATAGTTTCCCATAGTTGATCCTCTCCAGTGATTATGTAGATATTTTTTATATCCCAGTCTGCAAAACTAATAGAATGATGAAAATTCTATTAGGTTTGAGTATTGGGCATATTTTATGACATCATCCGCATTCTTTCTTGCAATCTTCTGGTATTCAACCTAAAATGATTTAAATGAATGCTTCTCTCGTTTTGATGTCATGTATGCTGTGAAGCAAAATGAGCAAAATTAACGAAATATAATACCGGTTTAGTTTGTGAATGACTGACAAAAGCTCTTATTTATTTTGAAGATTCATTAGTTAGTCAAAATTACTAACCAGTCACTGGTGAGAAAAGCACTTTTTGCAATAATGATAGAACCACTGGTCAAATTTTCTGCCATAGTTCTTAAACCCTTCGTATCACATACTTGACAACCAAACTTCATAGATGTATCTAGTACAATCCACTCTCTTAGTATCTATAGTGAAATAATGATCAGTGGGTTAAACAAAGAAGTACTGATTTGAAAACCTTTTACGGCTTTAGGACAGATTGGTGATCGTAACCCAAATTTGATAAAGTTATTCATTTATTTTTCCTTAAAGATATGTAGTAGAATTATTTTCTCCTCTAGATCCGCCGTGTTCTACACTAACAGGTTTAGCCTAGTAGGTTAAGGATTTTCATCATGCACGGACGGCCTTTCACACACCAAAAGGCAAAATGAGGATATCTTAATGATCCTTAGATTGCGTACCATGTGGTGCTTGGAAGAAGGAAGACCTGTCTAGCGCGCCGATAAAGGCCAACTAGCAAAGTATATTTATCATCTTAGAACACCTTAAAAACTTCTTCATTTCATCGTTTCATTGCTGCTTCTTCATTTCTTTTTTGAATTAACTTCTTTATTTCTTTAGTTGTTATTTTCTTTTAATAGGTGGAGTGGTGGTATATGGTAATTGGTGATGGTAATTGTAGATAAGTTTTTTACAAACTGGCCGCTCGGAAGATTTACACTGCCTTAGCATTAAAAAATCCTCAAATTATTGGAATAGATAACTGAAAATTGTATTTATTTTAGGTTTTATTGTATCAGCAGTAGTTGTATATGGTTTTCAGTCATAGTTTATTGTTGTGAAGTTTATAAAATCTAATTTATGCTCCAGGAAATTTATTTTCTAAACATAAAATTTCAATTTTTGCAACTAGTTTCTTTCCTTTTCACCCTCAAAAATTCTTTCAACTTAGATCTACAGTACAGAACTTAAAACCTAGTATGTACCTTTTATCTGGCTTTCCATTGATGTATTAAAGTCATGCCTATTTTATTTTCTGTCTTATGTCTCTCTTTGAAATTGAAAAAAAAAAAAAAAAAAAAAAAATTGGTAGCGAAAGAGTTAAATCGGTATAAAAACAAACGTGACAAGAAATCGGTATTTTTTTAGAAAATCCATATCGTTTTTTAGAAAATCAAAAACCCACCCTACTTGCACCTTATTTGTGTGAATAAAAATTATTACGCCTATTCTTTAAAGGTCAGCTCAATGCATTTTTAAATGAAGCAGAGAAATTAAAGCAGTTTTACATACAATAAAACACAATCAAAATGTTTAAACTCACGTATCTTTGTCGATATCAATAAAAGAAACTGTCTTCAGATATCAACTGAAAGCATTTTTTGTGAACTAAAACTAGGTGCCCAAATCATAATTCTTTATAGACCAAAATAGAAAGTTCTGCCATAAATCATAACATGTAGATTTAAAACTTACCTTTTTTACGCTAACCTCCATACTGTAACAAATAAAAATGATCCTTTTATCACGGGATCACAAATTTTGTCACTTGCCACTTAAATCCATTCACATCTAGCCAAATAAATTTTCCATAAGAAATTAATATTTTTCGTGTTACAGGGTTTTTGGTCTTGGTGTACTTAGAGCTCCCATTTGAGCTTACATTAAAGAAAAAATTGTTCCCTTAGGGGAATAGAACCCGCACCTTCATGTGGAAACCAGTCTTAACCGCTCAGCCCGACAACCATATAATGACTATACGGCACTTTAAGTTCGGAATATTCTTTATTTTAACGGGAGTTAAGAAGTGAGAATATAAAAACGATTTCAAAAGAAATTTTTGCTGGTAAACTGCGCAGAAATCAATGACTATTTGCAAAACCATATTTATTTTTTAAGAAAAAATAATGTAATTAAAACATAGCGCAATATTAATTATAATAAATTTTAAATCTATTAAAAGTTTACTTAAAAGTAAAAAATAACCACGATGGTAAAGCCAACTTCGGTAAAGCTAGCTATAAAATAACTAGAATACGAAAGAGTAGAATAAAATACATATTAATTGTGATTTGGTACACAACCAGAGCAGAACCCAGCGTTAACTTCACTACCGTAAAATCTACACCCCTGCGAACGGCATTTTTTATTGGAAAAAACTTTAGTTTCTTTATTAGACTGACTTCCATCTAATAGTTCCTTTATATCTTGGTTTGAAGCTCTAAACTCGCTAAATTCCTTTACCTTTAAACGTGGACTTTTAGGTAATATTTTAGACTGTGTAGATGAAGCACTAACATCTATTAAATGAGTTTCCCCAGAGCGACTTTGAGATGGAGATTTTAAATTAGAACTAATATGGCTTAAATTTTCTTTTTTTTCAACTGAAATTTTTGTAGGTTCTATGTTTTCAAACGGTTCTGCAGCTGGATTTTGCATATCGTTTTTAGGTCTATTTAATTTTTGTTCCTTGACTTTTTCTTTTACGTGACTTATGTAATTCTGTATCATCTCATTGTAATATTTTGGTGGCTCATTCATATTTATTTGAGTAGCAAGTACCTCTGAGGGTTCAGGTAGTTCGATTAAAACATCACTCAACTCTAACATTACGTTTTTAATTGCAAACCTACTTTCCCTTCTGGGAGGTTTGGGTGATCTTCCAGGTATTTTCACGCGCACAAGTTCTAAATATTTTCTCATTATGATAAGTATTTCATTAAAAGTCAAATCGGGCAGTTCATTTTTTAAACTATCATCATGGACTAGGCTCCAGTTTTTGCCTGGGTCTATAGAGAATCGAATAGGAAGAATTCTTCTTAATCTATCTTGGACGGGTATAGTATTTACAAGTTTACGACCTTCTACATCATTTTCTCGTTTTGCAGGTACAAGAGCTGAGAAATGCGAGGAATCGTAAGCAAGGACAAGGGGAAATTTACAGCAATCATCGGGATTACGTTCGATTGGTATATATATTCCGCCGAACGGAATAGGCGCGATGTCCCTTCCTTCAGAATCTTTTAACATTTCTTCAGCTATTACTATGATAGGCCTGCAGAGAAGGTTTGCAAGCATATAAATATGAATTGGTTCTAAACTGTCCAGACTTTCGCCTTCATAAAAGTTTGGAATTACGTTATCACCACTGCTATCTCGTCGAAATGATAATGCTCGACTCACTCGACGAGTTGGAGAGTTGCTGACGTATTTCTTTGGACGTTCAGATGCTTGCTTTATCACACTATCCCATTCATTTCTCCACTCGTCGTTTGAATAAGCTAACCCACCTATGATAAACAGAAATACATGTCTTATCACTGTGACAGATACCATCTGTAGGCAAGTAAGACAATTTCATAGAGGCTCATTGTTATTTAACTTACCTACTGATAGTTTGAGGGCAGCCACGTGAACTTATTTCACCAAGAAAATATAATTAAAGAGGTAAAAATAATATAAATAAAAAGTTGGAATTATTACTTAAAAACGACCATAAGAAAAACTTTGGGTGACGGTAAAAAGGGTATTATAGCAAAAAATGAAATAAATAAAATGGTGTTTGCGTGTTAAAATAAATAGGGAAGAATTGTCTACTAAGTCCTCAGTTGAATTTTTGTTTAAACCCTGTTAAATAGATTTTTTTTGCGTTATGATAGGTTTTAACACTTTTGCTAACATTAGAATCGTTTGAATAATAAGCTAGTGCAATCGTTTACATCCAAAAAGTTCAGAATCTAATGCATTTATTTTGAGCTGCTTGAATTTCGGTTATTAAGGCTTTGTTTAGACTAAGATGTTAGCATTATCAAAATGGTGCTGAATTAGAAATTTTAATGCTTTGATATGTCTAACAATTTCACCTTTTTAATTTTATATTTGCTAAAAGATATGATTTAATCTTTGAATGGATGGGATGAATATTTAGTTTGTTGTCTATAAATTTGCAAAGGTCGATGAAATCCATTTAAAAGTTGACTTTACTTTAGTTCAATCTACTAAAATATGCATTTTTTTCTTTATTATCTCATAAATTTATATAACAGAAAGCTACTGAAAACAGACTACTCAGATTGATAACGGTAGACCTTTCAAATCTCTATATTTTAATCAAGTTTTTCAAAGAAAACAAATTATTGACCCTAAAAATGTCATAAGCATATTATTGGTCCTGAAAAACTTGTAACTGTTGCTCATATAACCAATTTATTGCTATTTATAAAGGGATAATATTAATCCCAGAAATATTATATTGCCCTAACAATATGTTATTACCTACCTCCCTCAAATTATCAATTAAGCTTAGTCATTTTGCTTTTTAATGATCCCTAACTCCCCTCTTCCACTCACCGTTTATCTGGTACTGGAGGGTACGTGTTTTCATATTACAAAAAAAAAATTGTGCAAGAATTTGTGATTTTTTTAAGTGAAAATGACAGCAAAACCCAATAAAGCTTGTATGAAGAACGTTTTTATTACCACAAATTTTGTTCTCCTTCCACGTGTTATACTTCCACCTTCGATACACAGCTTTATTTGCGCAAGGGTGTAAAAACATTTCATGAAGGGCTTTTCGTAAAACAAACAGTCGATCATGAAAACCCCACATACCCAGCGATACTGCATGTAGTAAACAATTACCATCTCCCACCGTAGATAAAGGGTAAAGCTTGCGGCAGGTTCCTAATTCGGCCCACCAATTTAAACGCCCTAGTTAAAAAAATATTAGTATTATTCTTGGTACAACTAATTATCCTAATTAATCCTAATTAATCAAAAATTAATTTATAGTTAATTAATGGAGTTCTTATGTAATTTTGATTTGGATTTACAAATCTCAATCAGTACATTTTATTTTTGCAAAAGCTTCTTTATTCTTACGTTTTTTACCACTTTAAACAGACAAAAGATATTTTAAGCAACAAAATATTTTTGAATTCTGTTTCTCCTTGAATCAAAAAATCTTGTTTCTTTCACTCACTAACTCACTTCCATGTTTAAGAAAAAGAAGAATGAACCAATGAATGTATTACAATAAAGCAGGTACTTCTTGTGATGATTTTCAGATATGGATTTCTAAGCATATCGATTTTATGGATTTATTCTTTACGATTTTCGTAAAAACATTGCAATTTAAAAATATAATTACCGGAATCATACAGGTTTTTAAGCGTTATCGCCGAAATTAGATCATCTTTGATAAAACAAGACAGTTCTTTTCCATATATAGTGATATCAGGTAAAACGAAAGAGGATTTGGTTGAAGATGATTGAATACAGGGAAATTCTGTTTCCTTTCTATTACCTTCAATCGCGTTTAAGCCATCATGTACCACTTTGACGAAGTGACGATTTGTTACAGATATAGCACGATTTGAGCGTGATAAACATTTATTTGGTTTATTATTTTTGTTTGGAAAGTCACTAGAAATTTCTTCAGTAAAAGTATCACGAACAGCATCATTGAAGTCTTTTATGGCTGGAAAAGATTTTTGTATTATTGGTAAAAACTCTAAAATTATTCAGAAAAAACAAAAATATCAAATTTTTCTAACCCGGCTCTAGCTGAAAGGATGTATTAACTACAAGTAATTTAATCTTTTTAACGGTCCATAAAATAAAAAACATTCATCATCCAATTACCGCATCATCGTATTTTTTTTTTTTTTTTTTTTTTAAGAAATCTAATAAAATTCAACGACGTATTTCCTTAATCGCCCTTTTCGCTTTTTTCGATGATACGCTTGTTAGGTAGCAATTATTCTGAGGTAAGGCACTTAATAAGATAAATACTATATCATTTCTTTAACATTAAAATTTTTTAGCCTTATTAAATAAAGATGGTTTATATAACCTCTGTTATAATTTGTATTTTATTTATTTTGGAGAAATAACTTTACTTGCGAGAAAACTAACTCATCAATTAAATGAACGCTGTAAGGTTTGATGATTATTGTATTCAATTACGAAAATTTTAATTCGGAAGAAGATCTGAATAACCTTATCATCGAATCGGGCAGTGGCTCAATTTAAAGCTCCCATTTGTGCTACGGGAACAATTGATAACGAAATTTTTTTGGTTTTCGAGTGTGTTACCGCTAGACCACACTACCTTAATGGCGACTAATTTTATTTACCTTTTTCTAGATTCCAATCAGAGTTTACAAGGAAATCGTTCGCAAAAATCTCGTCAATACCGGTGTGTTTACACATAGCAGATATTTTTTCTTGATCTGTTAGATGTGGCTCCATTGATGATACTTTTTTGACAGTGAGATTTGTATTTTTTGACAACTGAACCTGGCCAGAGAAATGTGCTTTAGCTGATAAATTCTCCTGATCTTCGATTTCCGGCATAGCTCTGTACTTTAAACTATTTGTTATTCTAGAAAAATAAAGCTATATAACAACCCTGAAAAATAACGATAATGGCAGTATTCATCGTGAGAGCCAACAAACAGCACTAAGCTATATTTTCAGAAAAGCCCACGCATTTGGACCTGGTGTAATTAGAGCTCCCAATTGAGCTTAAGGTAGAGAAAACCATTGATTTCAAGGTGGGATGAAATTCACACCTAGTGTGTCATAAACTAATATTTCAACCGGTTGGCCAGACAGCCGTAACATTCAGGTGAATATTATTATCAACATCTTGCATGAATGAAAATAATATCTTGTGTTTAATATATGAACTTTCAAGAGAATTTATTATCTTTTTATAATGAGATTTTTGCATGAATACGCATTATTTTGAATGATCGGGCAACACGATAAAAAAAGACTCACATAAAGCTCAATTTGCATTACCTAAACATAGAGTTAATTTTTTAGATAATAAAGTTTGATAAAATGCCTACACGCAAGTTCAAAGATCAGAAATGAAAGATTTAAACTCCTCATATTAGTTATATAATTTCAAGGACGAAAATCTTTCAAATCAAACTTTTCGTAAAGATTTTCCGTGTCTTTATGATTTTCAAATGTTATATTGGAATCTAAATCAAAAGGTTTTGATCCCCTAAAACTGTTTAGCAAGTTGTCAGTCATGAAAAATCTATCATAGCTTCAGAAGTTCTCAATAATAAAAACTTATAAAGGCTTTTTCAGCTCTCAATAATGAAAAGTCTGTCATAGTTCGATGATCTCCAGTTATTATGGTAACCAAATAAAAAAAAAAAAAAAAAAAAATCACATGTGGGTAAAAAATTCACTAAATTTTGCGAAATTTGATAAATGCGAAATCACTTAATTGAGATACCTAAACTTAAAATAACCTGTCAATCAAAATAAAATTTTTGTTATTTTTGAAACAAAAATAAATGATTTCGCTTTGAAATTCATCATGCTGAAAAAGAAGAAAATTCTTGTATTTTTCAAGGTAAATTGAGAGTATTAAACTAAATGTAACAACCCAGCCATAGACCTGCTGCAAAATACCTGCAAAAAAAGGTTCTTTAAAATGCTATAAACAGCCTTAGAAGCAGTAATTAAAGGCCAGCCAATTTCACTTATTTCCACTCATATGAACAATATTAAAAAAAAAAAAAAAAAAAAAAAAATTATTTTGCTTTTATATGAATTCTTAAAAATACATCCTGTTACTTATATTTTAACAATACATAATATAATAGCCAAATTATTCGATTAAAAATGTAAATAACGTCATTTTTATTATGACAGAGCCGTAATAACACAAATATGCACCAACGATATTGTAAAACCCGAGTTTAAGTGGTTGTTGATATAATCTTTTTACGAAACACAAGAAGTAGATGATAACTGAAAGATTATTATCTCATATTTTAATATTTAAATCTTATGATTTTTCATGTTCACCCGTAAGATCCATTGGTCCCCGAAAACCTCAACTATACCCGTAAGATCCATTGGTCCCCGAAAACCTCAACTATACGCCATAATTTTTGCATTGTAACATGTCTGGCAAGATTTTTCGTATTTCGAATTTCGTACTTTTTTCTCTGTTATGATTATGGTTAACGGAAATTCACCATTCAAAATTTCATAAAATTTCGACCAAAAAAAACAACGGCGTAACAATAAAATCATCGAGTTAGGGTCAATAAGATAAGCACTAAGAAAGGATACAGATTTAAAAAGTCGTAAAGACATAGATAGAATTGAATATACCACACCGAGTTTAAAGGTTCTGATGGGAGCGAGAGTTCCTGTAATACATCCAAATAAACAAACATTAATCTTACTTTGAATTAATTCCAGGGAGCATAATCCAATTCCCACCAACCTTTCCATTTTTCAACCTCGACATATTTTTACTTCTTGAAGCTTTCATGATATGAATTTGATCATCTATACAGGACTTTCAAGCGAAAAAAATATGTTGCTGATTTATAAGTATACTTTAAACGTCGCAAGTATCACTGTGCATTGTGTGCTTAGCATATGTCTTATCATACGCTTTTTATTTAATTTTAAATGATTCTTCAAGAACTCTTTTGCTTAGTAAAATATAAAGGTAAAGGTTTCTTTGCTGAGATCTGGAAAAACTAATGCATAAACTGATTTTTGCTACTGTATTAATTTAACAAGCTCGTCTTGCTATCTTAGTAAATTCTAGCGCAACCTGTTTTAGTATATTTTAGAACAGCTGCAATTTTCAATATCTTGTTTTAAGAACACCTTGCCTAATCTCCTTTAAAACATAAAATGGCGAATTTTCATGTTAACAGACAATTTTTATAAAGCCCGAGCATTTATGTCAAAAACAAAGTTATCCACAAAATTTTGAGATTTATATTTAACAATAAGCGGTTAGTCTTTGCTGTCAAACGTTCAGTTTGTTATTAGTAATCCCAGCTAAAAATACTGTATAAATCCATATATGACAGATATTTAATTTTGAAATATGAATATTTCACCTCAACGAATAATAATAATACGATAAATTGTAATTTACCTTTCACTAATAACAAAGAAAAAAAAATCTGTCTTATGTTTGTCATTTATTTGCCTTATTTGTTTTTGCATATTAATTTTTTTTTTTTTTTTTGCTTTTTTTTTTTTTATATTTTTTTTGAAAAAAGAAAAAACATCCCAGAAAAAATTTTTTTTGTAATACACTGATAACATCGAACTTTTGGTTGGCTCTTTGAATGATAGTTCTGATAGGAACCTTCTATTTTTACTTTTTCCGTGAGTCACGAAAAAAAAAACACTCTATTGGTTTCCCTGAAACTTTAAAACATGACGCTTAGTCATAATAGTTCCAAAGAAATGCTTAAGCAACTATACTACCATACATGTGTATCGTGTATGTAACTGGTTTTTAGGAAACCAAGTACTATAAAGGTACTACGAAAAAATGATTAATATACATTATGTATTTCAATGTTCTCTCATGAAACTTTTATTCAGTAATTCTACAGAAAATTGCTCCAGAATTAAACCTATATTTGAGAGAGAAAAAACCGTTTGCACAAATTCAAAAACAAAAAAATTTAATACTACGGCATCATCTTGGTTTTTTATAAAAAGAATATGTGGTAAAATTTTACAGTCGCTGAAAAAATATGCGAATTTTGACTGTCAAGAAAACAAGGGTCTACAACCAAGGATGATGTTGTTTACATACGACATTTCGAAGTTAAAACGAAGAAAAAAAAAACGTAATGTTAATAAACGTTTAGGACAAAATCAAAGCATTTTAGTAACACTAAGAAGCCAAATGCCCGCCCCAAAAATGCCTCTTTTTTGTACAGGTGCCCATTTTTGAGATC
>JAUZNK010005267.1:0-10057 GCA_035046665.1 Euphysa ruthae
AATAGAAATTAAAACTATATACATTAAACATACAAATAAAATCATAAATTGTGTGGCATTCTTCTTCAAAAGTTTATCAAAATCAAAACACTTTATTACCCATGACAAGTTCTTTTGAAGAAAAGGCTTCAAAAGCTTGCTCGCTAGTGCGAAATTCCACTAATGCACTATTTAATTGTGATGCAGATAATGGAGCCTACCAAAAAAAAAAAAAATTAAAAGTGATCCTATAATAAAACAAACTACAATCCCTCTTTTTTAAGCAGCTAAAAACCTATACATGCAATTTCATATCTCATCTATGAATTTATAGTAAAAAAGTAAATTTTCTCAGGTATACCCCTATATAAATCTATATATCGCAGTATGCAGTATAATGCAGTAGGTATGTGCAAAATATTGCATCCCATAAAAAAATCAAAATCGAACAGATTGTCTTGGCCTGTTTATTAACACAAATTTTGCGAAGATCAGCTTGGTATAAAATTGAGTAAATTTATTTTACCTTGATATTTGTCAAAGTTCCAAACTGATCGAAGTGTGCTGCCAAGTCTTTTATTGTATTTATACATAACGGAATTTTATGAAGCTCAAGTTTTCTTGACGAAGATTGTTGTTGCTAAAAATTATTTTAAAATGAAAGATTGATAGGGGTACAAATCTCATCTTTATACAGTCATATTTGTAAGAAAAAATAACACCTACCTCAAGCTAGTTAGAAGGTTTAATTTGATATCGGTTTGTGTGTCACAGTAAACTTATAGCTTATCCTGTTTTATTTGTGTGTGCAGGTAATAACGTTTTTCTTGGTTGAAAGAAAACTGCAAGAATTTGTCATCCTAACCGCATGTCGTCTGATCACTGATTATTGTAATGGTCATCTTCTCTCTGTGACTTTCAATACTGGTAGTACACCAACAGCTTTAAGGAAAAGTTAGAAAAAAGAACACTTACCTCCAAGCACAATAGTTAGGAAAATATTGGTTTGTGTGTCACAGTTAGAGTAAAGCCTCTCTCCTGGTTTTATCTGCGTGTAATATTGTTTTGGTGGTTGAAAGAAAAACTGTAAGAATTTGTCATGTTAGCGTCTTGTCTGATCCTCTTCTGTGAATTTCATCGCTAGTAGTACACCAACAAGTTCAGGGAGAAATTTACACCGAAAAAAATCAATGTGCTGACATCTTCAGAGAGAAATATCCTCTAGTAACTTGAAAAGTCAAGATATGCTATGCTTTTCTTGCTTTAAAATAATAAAAAAATTTGTTACCTGTAATTCAACATCCATTACTAGTTTTTAATAAAACGGGTAGTTAAAGAAACTAGAAAAAAAACTAAAAACTAAACTAAAACGACAGTTTTAAGACAACCAACTTGGGAAATAACGAAATAGCACTAAAAAATGGTGCAACCTGATTGGCTAAAAACTAAATGTGCAAAAAGGAACATACAGCGGTCCAAAAGGAACATACGGCGGTCCAAAAGGAACAAACGTCGGTCCAAAAGGAACACAAAGCGGTCTAAAAGGAACAAAATAGTGCATAAAGGAACAAAAAAAAAGGAACAAAGTGCGAAAAAACTATTACTACTACTACTACTACTACAATTACTACTACTACAACTACTACTAATAACATGTTGTTCTCCATAACTATGAATATTTACTGTTTTTGTTCTGATATATAACTAACGTAAAAAATAAAATTAACTGATGACAAAATGATAAAAACTGTTGACAGCATATAGAAATGGAGAGGATATTGACAACGTTAGAGGAATCTGTCCAGGGACAACACCCATTCACCTTTTTACTTTTAATTAATTCAATTCAATTTATTTTATTTTATTTTATTTTTATTTTAAGAACTTACTTCAAAACTTATCGACTAAGACATAGAAATAATAAAACAAAAAGAAAGAAATGAAAACGTATATAAGTGATTTAATACATAGAGGTTAAATAATAAGAATAATAATAAAAAAAAGATCTAGCAAAATTATCTATATTGTTGTAGTTCTCAGACTCTAATTATAGAGAAACAAATATCTGAAAAAAAATATATATTTAGGCAGTATGCAAAAAACTAGAGTAATTTAAATAAAAATAAAATAAATTTTTCACAGCAGTTTGAACTAAATATTAAATAAATTATAGCTATATGATATAAATAATAACATAAAATTATATTACTCTGTATCTACTACGTTCTTGTTTTGTTTCCCCTTTCTGATATGGTAACAATAAAAAAATGAAAAAGGATAAAAAGAAAAATGTAAATTTGCTGAGGAGACATTTTCTATTTTTCATGTTCTTGTAGTCAATTTCAATATTATCAATTTTAAACAATAGTATTAAAGATGAGGTAAGAGAAATTTTTTTTATTATAAATCAAAAATTTTTTGTTTTATATAAATAAAATATTTTTTGTTAAAAATATTTGAAATTAAATAATTGGTCCTCTTAACTGAGTTGCTACTGATTATAAAATTCAGATATGTTTATATGCGTTCTTTTAAGATTGTTAAGTTTATCAATTTAAAAACCTAGTCATGTTGGTAGTGATTTTGGGTTGATGTTTGTTGGAGAAGAGATTGGTAGTATTTCTGCAGAGACTTTGTCTAGTTTATGGTTATGTAAGAGAAAATATATTTCGTGCTGAAGTAGCTGCTGGAAGATGTTGTTTTTCATATTGCTTTTATTAAGTATTGATTTTGAATCTTGCCTTGGTCTGTTCAAAACATTGACGTATCAGATGAGATTTTTAACAGACTCACATGGTATGAATTTATTTCATCAAAATATTTGGCAAAAAATTTAGCAAAAAATCACATTTATTAATTTTATTTGAAAATTTTAAAACATCGGCATATTTACTTTAAATGAAACTTTCCTTACAAACGATAAAAATATCACCATGTTTGATATTCCGGGTCATAGCTTTGTTTTTCGAAATCGTGTAACTGGTTCAAAATGAGGAGTAGCGGCCTATATTTCAAACAAAATTGACTTTGATCGCAGGTTATATTTAGAGATTGAAGATGTTGAATCAATTTGGATTGAAGTAAAACCTAACAAAGCTAATTCTTTTCTTATTTAAATTTTTTACAGGGTCTAATTATTTACGTCCAAACTTTAATTTATTATTTAATAAAATGCTATCTATTGCTATGGAAACAGGAAAAGATATAATTATTACAGGCGATGTTAATATTAATTATCTAGACAAAAGGAGTATTCACGACTTCAAATTAGGTTTAGAAATAAACGGTTTTAAACAACTAATAACAAAGCCAGCAAGAATAGATGTTATTAATAACAATGAGTCTCTATTTCATATTTTAGCTTCTAATTCTCCTCATTACATCATTAAAACTTAGGTTATACCATCCAACCTTAGTAATCACGATATGATAGGTTACAATATGATAGGATATAATGGTCTTGAAAATTACATAACTCTAAATTTTAACCTAAAACTATGATATGCCGTAATTACAATTCATATAATTCTGAAGTGTTGAATCTAGATTTATCCTTAGTTGACTGGGACTTTATGGATTGGTTTAATAACGTCAAAGCTATCTGGAATACTATGAGCGTTTGTGTTTGTGTTTGTCTTTGTCATGTATCCCAACCAATCCAAATTACAAACAAATTTTGTAAGTTCTTTTTTAATATCACCACATCATTGAAGAAAAAATGTCTACTGACATCATAAGGAGAAATCCATCATCAATTCCTATAAAATTGACGTTTTGCATCAAGTACGTTTTGGAAGTTGAAATAGAAAATTAAATTAAAAATTACTAAATCATCTGGTATAGATAATCTTCTTCCGAGATTGCTAAAAAATTATATCAAAACCTCTCAGCAGATTGATCAATGTTTCATTACAAACCGGGACATTTCCATCTGCCTTGATGAACTCCAAACTGCTACCTCTTTAAAACAGGAGGCCCAAGCAATATCAATAATTACAGGCCAATCTCAGTACTGTCAACGTTATCTAAGATCATGGATCATGTTATGCACAACCAGTTGTTCTCATATTGTAGAAAATAATCTAAAAAATAGTCTATTAGGATTTCGAAAAAATTGATCTGCTGAACAGGCTGTGATTCTCTTATATCATCATTTTTTGAAAATTAACTGCATATAGATTAAAAAAAAGGAAAAACTAAAATATCATTTGGGACTCCAACACGGATGGTGATTAACGTTTTGTTCAATAACAGAGCAATTGCTAATGCAACAGAGTATAAGTGCTTTGGAGTTAAAGTCGATGAAACATCACATTTTGATACCTGTCTTTAAAAAGCTTTGGCTAGATTACGTCTACCGGTTACAAGCTGATCTCACAAGTAGCTGCCAAGTCAATTTACTAATGTATAATCGTTCCGGTTTTTACATACTGTAGTCTTCTCTTGATCAACCTTTCCACCATCAAAAGAAATAATCTCAAATATTTCCACACCAGAGCGATGAAGGTACTAAACTGGAAGAGCAATGTTGAATTGACTTTCCATCGATTGAAAGAATATTTCAAAAATGCGCTTGTGAATTTGTCTCATTTTGCTTTACATCTAAATTGAATAAATTTACAGATTACTTTGATTTAATCGTTGATAAAAGATCCACACGAAACTATCTTCTTAGATTACGGAGAGTTAAACTTGAATACACCAAAAAGTCTGTACTTCAAATTTGATTTTAAAAATTGTTTTGTATAACTTGATATATTGTATTGTAGCAAATAATTTGTAATCTTTAATTTTTAATTTATTATGGACACGTATTGGTAACAGCTCTTGAGTTGAAGTGTAAATCCTGTTAAAATATTCGTAAATAAACAAATAGAGTGAAAATTAAAGGAAGTATTTTAGTCAATGATGTACAAGTTGGACCAAAAAAAATGCAACCTAATAAAGTTTCATCAGTTTTACGAACATGAGATATATATGAAGAAAAAAATCCAAGAGGTCAGGCTTTCTTGGGATTATTTATGGTTGCAATTCCAGTTATCATGATTTTGACAACAAAATATTTTTTTTATCTGTTTTGCTAAAAAATATGTTTTTTTTTTAAAATAAATATCTAAATATCTACTACTTTGGATTTTTTTTTTTGTTCTGCCAAAATTAATTTTTTTATTTGCCTAAAAAAAAAAAAAAGTAGAATAATTGTAATGAATAATAATAGTTTAGTTTGTTTCAAACATAACAATTAGATTCCAGATATTTGTTCCCATGGGTTTGGCTCTGGTGTACTTAGAGCTTCCATTTTCGCTTGCGGTAAATAACGGCTCAGCCAGACAACCAACTATAAACTTATTTGACACTTGGGGATCCCTTTAAGGTTCATCTTAAGTAATCAAAAAAAAAAAAAAAAAACTAAATTCAAAAGATATGGTTATGTTGTGAACCTTTAATCGCTATTAACTAAAATATTTATTGCTTAAAATTTGAAATGATAGATGAATATAAACCAATTAAAAGTATTTAAAGGAATATACTGATCGATAGATATACTATTTTTAAAAAGGTTTTGACCAGAATACTGATTGATAGAAATACATTTCAAAGGAAAAGTCAACTGATACTGATTTTATATCCTAAAAATATATTTTAAAGATAATGACTGGAAATTCAGTTTTCTAAGCAAACGTTAACTGCTTAAAAAAACATTAACTTTAAAAAAGTTTCAAGGATAATATTGATAGAAATAGTCTAAATGGATTCAAACTGATAAAAACGTTTTCGAGAAAGATACTGATTGTTGGTATTATGATGTTTATAGTTGAATTTCAACTAAATAATAATAAAGAAGAATTTTGAGCGAAATTTCATTGCTATAAATAAGCTGCTGATTGAAGACGTTTTGCATATTTCAAAATTTCTAAAAAAAACAAATCTTAACAAAAAAGTGCCAATATCAACAAAAGTTTGTAATTTACCATGAATTATTTAAGAATCAACTGTCAAATATTTAGTTAGCCAAAGAAAAAATTGACCAGGCCAGGTCAGATGTTATTATTGTTTCAGGAAAAGAGCCTGAAAAAATCTACAGGAAAACAAATATTGATATAATAGACAGCCTCAACTGTTGAAAAATCTATTTATTACACTTGTTGGATTTAAATCACCATAAATATAGAAAAAATTATGGTTTATAATTATAAAAAAAAAAACATTTTCCAAGGTTTTGGGTTTTAAGCACTCAAATCATTTTTAATTTGAGTTTATGGTTTTATTTTTAATTTGGGTTTGGTTATTTTATTGACCATATTTTCTAGGCTGTTATGGCCCGGTTTAAATGTATTTAAGTGGTATATTATTTAATTTGCTTAGAAAAAATTATAAGATATATTCACACTGGTCATTTGCAAAGGTTTTGTATTAACAAAGTCTTCAAAACATGTGAATATGAAAATATATGACGGTTATTACCATGTTTAACGGTAATTGGTGAAAATTGGCAGTGTCTTGATTTTTACATTCTATAGAAAAATAATCAGCAACTAATTCCAGCATTTAAACCGAAAATATTAATCTCTGTGATTGTAGCATATTTTGCAAAAATACATTTGTAATTAGTCCATACCTTGTAAAATATGATACAGGTTAAACTTTTATATTTTGAGACTTAAATTTATTTTTTCTCAATTTACCGCAAAAAAATTTGATATATTTTTTTTTTGATAGGCTGCATGGAAATCCACTCGGAGATGCAGGGATGTCCATCATTGCAGTTAGTATTGAGCACCATCCAAACATACAGACTCTTGATCTTGGTGATTGTAGCCTTGGTGATGAGGCAATATCAAGTATATGTTCCCTGATAAAATATCATCCAAACAAAAAAAATATAGTTGAATTAACTTTGACGGGAAATCGAGATGTAACACAGATAGGCTGGGCTTCTATTGCTATGGCAGTGGCAAACAATTCATGTCTTCAAAAGCTTTTTCTTGACTACAACAACATTGGTGATTTTGGTGCAGGCTTATTTGCCGTAGCACTGTCGTCATCAAAGCACTTAAGATGTTTGGACCTTGAAGGAACAGGTATTACGGATGCAGGAGGGGAATTATTATGTGACTGCTTAGAGATTTACAATAATGTGCTCATGGAACTAAATCTTCAGGAAAACTCAGTAAACAAAGAAATACTTAATGAAATTAAGGAATGTTTAATTGAAAATACTACTTCAAATTCATTTGTTACTCTGTAAATTTGCACCTTATATCTTTCTCTGCTATAAGTATAATTTTTATTTGCAATTTTTTTTTTCAATAATCTTTTTTTTTATCAAACTTTCAAAGTAGAAACTCAGTAATTTTTGGGAACTCCCCGAAATTTTTGAAGTCCACTCGCTGCAAACTTTTATTTGCAATTTAAGATTTTTATTGTAATTCCTTTAAAACTGTATCTTCTTGCAGTCCACTCCGTAACACTCAAATTACTATTAAAATTTTGCATTACATTGTAATTTTTTTAAAGGGGTAAGAAAGCTAAGATTTTACATTTTTCTGGCTGCTTAGCAACGGTTCCAGTGCACCCTAATCCAGTAACTTGGAAAATTGATCATTAAGTTAAAAAAAAAAAAAAAACAAAAATTGCAGGGCCAGATTATTTGACATGTCATGCAACTGCTGGAAATTTCTCTTTTTTGACAACGAAGCCTTATCCAGGCCTTGGCTATCGACCTGAGATATTTTAAATTTTTTAAGCTACAATTCAGCACAGCCCTGCATAAAAACTTTTTTTTGGACCATCGGAGAAGTTGTCTAGGCAGTTGGAGAACTAACTAATGAGGAGAGCTCTTACCCAAATTCACCATTTTCTAATAGTTTTGTTCTTTGGAACCAGACCCCAAAATTGGGAAAATTAAGCTTAAAATTTACCTTAAGCGGTGTGAAGCTCTTGTTAGGTCAAAATTTAGCGAAACCTTCGAAATGGACTTCGGTGAGTGGGGAGTTAGGAAATTGTGTGGGTATAAACTTTACTTGTTTGTGTAATAAAAACTTGTGAGTGTCAGCATTTGCTAGTTTCACCCAAGTTTTGAGCATGTAGAAATGTAATTAAAATTATTGGACTTGTTTGTCATATTTTTATTTGTATATATATATATAAAATTTTATAATTCACTATTTAAATATGTAATTTATTTTTTTTTTGTTGTACTTTGCCTGATTATGTATGAGAATTTTAATTTTATTTTGAATTTGAGAAATGCTAGTTTTACTGTTATAACTTTCACAGCATGGAAATTGATCTTAACATCTCATTTCTTGGCAAAACATTTTATCCTTGATTGTAAATACAGTTTGTTAATATCATATATATATATAAATATATTGTAAATATTTGTTTTAAGAAATGAAATAGAGGGATAACTCTAATTTTTTGTTGTATATTTTTCCTGCCGTGATGGTGCCAAAATACTTTGACGGCTCGCAGATTTTTCGGGATGTTGCTGTTTGGCTGTTTCTATGGTTAGCTCGTAAAATTTTTTCCATTTTGTGGCTAGGTTTTCACCGATTTTGACGCGACTTCCCTATTTAGATATTTAAAAAAAAAAAAAAAATAGAAACGCCAAAATTATCGCACAAATCCATTAGGGCATAAATATAATATTTGAAAAAGTTGATGTGAGCTATGTTATCCTAAACGCTGCTTTTACTCTAGTTTTTTGTTCTGATTTTTTTTTTTTTTTTTGAAGATTTATTTAAACGTTTTTCGTCTACAGGAAACTTTTGATTGAAACAGCTCGAAACCGGCGTTAAACTATCTCTATTCTTTCATACGTAATAATTTGTAGACCTGAATGCTATTGAAATTTCTCACAAGTATTAAAATATGGAATTCCTAATCAAAAGAGACAAATTGCTCATGTCTGGGTGAATTTCAAGAGAGAAAACCGGGTGTAAAGTAATTTCGAAATTTTTTATTTTTTTGTCTTTTCCCGTTTTTACTAGTCTTTAAAAGGCATTTTGCATATTTATTTCAATCTCCTAAGGTTTTATTATAATTCTCTATCGCTATAATAACAGCCTAAATGACGCACCTTTTTACCTGGATTTAAACAAACTACAGTCAAACCCCTTTATCCCCCCTTTTTATATAATTGTATTTATTTCTAGAATCCATTTTAAGGTTTCTACATCCTAAAAAGCTATGTGCACCAATAGCGAAATCTAGTGCAAACTATTGTTTATAGGTAGATTCTATAACTAAGTTTTTGCCCTACTACATTATTCCTAAATTTATCCTATAATATTTTGTTAACAGTTCATAATATCTAAATTATCTTCTTCTTTTTTGCGTTTCTCGTTTTATTTGTTTTTTTTTTTTTTTTAATATTATCTCGTAAAATATTGCCAGATACTAAAACACCAACTAAAAGTAAAACCAAGATAAAGAGAAAAAGTTATTGAGGAGCAATAGTGAGCTAGTTATTTTTGTTGGCACAGATGTAAAAGGTTTAGAACATTATAAGGATGCATTCCGCAGTTCTATTGGAGATATTTTAAGTTCTGGTTTTGGGGGAGATAAAGCGGAGAATGTTTACTGGTGTGTAAAAAACACTAGGGTCAACACAAACATAAAATCAATTGGAATTCACTGTGAGAAAAATAATCTAAATCATGATCAGCCTTCCAAAGTTTATAATAGCTTGACCGAGTATTGCTTCTATATTAAAAAAAAATACGCTCCCAACAATTAATTCGTTTCTGGTATGCTTCTTCATGTTCATTTTTATATGTCGCATAATATCAATATGTCGCAGTTGTGACATATTGACATCTACGATGGTGATACTTCCGAAGTAGTACCTACGACAGAGTTCAATATAGTGACACCGCGTATCATGAACAGAAAGAGAAGATTTATTACCTCGTATAGAGCACACGTTAGTTGGCATAGTAAAGATAATAAATAATGAAATAAATACCTAATGGTTATAAAATAGTATTTTATCAAAGTATCTACAAAATTGGCGACGAGAATATGGCTTTAAGTACATTGAACCTACCGCAATTTCAAGAATTTAACCTTG
>JAUZNK010005268.1:0-10057 GCA_035046665.1 Euphysa ruthae
TATTAAAAGAAAATGTCCCAATATTGAGCCTTGCGGTACTCTGAACAGCAATTCATACCAAGAACTGAGCTTATTATTTATTTTGGTTTTCTGCCACCTGTTATCTAAGTAGCTTTTTAACAATTTTAATGCAGCTTTCTTAAAGCTACTAACAATTGATTGTATCAAACGCTTTTGAAAGGTTCAATAAGAATTTATCAAAATAAAAATGTATCAGTTTTAGTAAAATTCTTTCAAAAATTTTTGATATGGAAGAACACTCACTGGTCGATAGTTTTTCCCACTAGTTGTGTCATCTTTTTTAAATAAAGGAGTTTTGTCTGCTATCTTTAGTTCATCAGGAAAACACGATTTTACAAAAGAAGCATTTATTAATTTACGCAAAACAGGAGAGCATTCTTTTATAGAATCTTTTAGGATTTTAGGTGGTATATTCTTGAATGTGTTTGCTTTTTTAATGTTTAGAGCTTTTAGCTCATATTCTAAATACCCTAACTCAATTTCTGAAAATGTGAAAGCACCAACACCTGAAATTAGTTCCCGATTTTTAATACGCTGGGATGTAATACAAATTTCTCAATTCTGCTATCAATAAAATCATTATTGGTTTCATTATGCGAACGTAATGCTAAAAAAGGATTCTCTTGAACATCTAATTTTTCAACTGCTGTTTTAAAAAAAAGAATCATTTAGATTTTCTGCTACTTATTTGTCATCAGAAATAATCTCGTCTCCTTTTATAAATGTAATATTACTTTTTGAAGAACCTTTATTTGACATAGAAAGGCTTAACGATTTTCCAAAATTTTTTGCTATCTGTGACATCTTTTAGATTAAGATTCCCGTAGAAATTTCTTCGTTATTTGTTATAAAGTCTGCTCACAAAGTTCCTTTGTTTTTTATATATATTTTGATCAATATTACATTTTCTCTGGTGGTGCTTTGTCAGAAATTCAGATCTTTAGAGCTTTTTTCCTATAAGTTGCTTGATTTGATCACATTGGTTTTTTTTCTTTATGGGAGCGTGTTTTTCTAAGACTTCAAGAAAATTTTTCTCAAAAAAAAACCATGGTTTTGATCTTCTGACTTAATAAGTTTAATTTTCAAATCCTCAATAAAATTCTCTGAATCAGACTTTTAATTTCTTTGTAATTTCTGTAGATAACTTCTTTTGGCTTAGGTTTCTTAAAAGTGGTAACCATCATTTTATCGTGATCAGAAAATCCAGTTAAAAAAACTGAAGTGTTTTGAAAACTATTAACCTTGTTTTTCAAAAAAAGAACTTGGATTTAGTAAATTTTTATAACAGGTTTTTTCTTTTACTAAACTTTTTGCCTCATGGGTATACAGAAACTCTTTTAATATATTTTCTGAAATTTCAGCATTGAAATGTCATAACTACTGTTATAAATATCTAATCCGACAGTGAGTCTTCACACGGAGATGTTTGTCAACTGGGGAAACGAAAACATTGGACATGGGCTGTTTAATGATCTCATTAACACACACGGTGGGCGCCGTTCAGACGATGCCAACGATATGAAGAAGGCTTTAAAAAAGTTTGTAAATAGTGAGGACGGAAGTTTAACTTGGCAATTACAACATGTAAGGTGTACATATTTTTAATACATGCATTATTTAATATTTCATGTTATATTTTAGATACCGGATAATATTATATGCTGTTTCTTGAAATTTATCTAAACTTTGCAATTGATATGTTTTAGGGGTATCTAACAAAATCCCGCTTTCATATGGGTTTTCTTGGTATAGAGGACTTGTATGACTAGCCCATTGTTGGGACAGTGTTGGAGGATGGAGTTGGGCGGCATACAGTGGAAAAGTGGGAGATTTTCTTTGTTTCTCAAGCTTTCTGTATTTGTAAATAAGGTTGTTGACATCGTTTTTAAATCTTGGAGATCTTTTGAAATTCCTCGTATCTCACTTGCAACCATTTTACCTAAAGCTTCCCTATGCTCAACTTTTTTGAGCACTCGAAGGACTACCTTATAAAAAAGGCCTAAGAGTAATCACCCTGATATTCCCTTTTACTTTTAGAAAAATCAGAAAATTAACAAGTGGACATAAGTTCATTCATTCATACATCAATTTATATATTTAACGTTGGTACTCACCATAGTTGTAAATAAATACAAAGTTTAAATATACTAATACAGACCAACTAATATTTTAGCGTTTAAAATAAAAATCCAAAGCAAAAATATTAAATTTTAACGGCAAATATTAAAAGAACAAGATTTCAGTCCCAGGATATTTCAAAAAGAGACAAAGATTAGTAGTTCTTTGAAGAGATTGGGACACTGTTCCAGAGGAATAAGGCATTAAACAACAAGGAATTTATTCCGTATGTGGATGACTTCAAAATATAACTGATTCGTAAAGAGTAGGGGATTTACTTTATTTCAAAATTTTTCCACATTAATTCTGGGTTTAATTTATGTACGGACTTGTAAGTCTCAATCATGAGAAGACGCAGATGTTTGTATGAATCTTGACTGTGTTTTCTAATATAAATGGTTCGTCAAAACTAAAGAAAAAGTCTTGATTAATCGTACTTAAAGCTCTCTTTTGTACCCTTTGAGTGAAAATATTGACAGCTTTTTTTACAAAACTTTCATATTAGTCGGTACTACAAAAAGTAGTTTAAAACATAGCTATGTAAAAGAGTCCTTGTCTGCTTGACATCTAAAAAATTTCTAAATCTAGAAATTCAAACAGTTAAGTTTATTATTGGCTTGCATACGCAATTTCTGGATGTGATTAATAAAATTTGGTTTAGAATCTACAGTGATACCAAGGAGATTCATTTCTTTTTTTACATCATTTTCGTTGTTAAATAACAAATATCTAGATGGAGCATCTTTCACTCCTAAAAACATAGTTTGAAACTTTGAGAGATTTTCTATCACATAATTGTATTTAAAACCACTCCTGCAATCGGGAAGCGTCATTCTGAAGAAGATATAGAACATATATGAAATATATATTATATGCTTATAGAGTATTACCATCTACAAAATTACAAATAGCACAGTCCAACACAAAAAGAACACGTCTTTTATAAAAATATTTAAAAGAAAAGGCCCAAGTATAGATCATAGGGGTACCCCTAAGATAATATCCAACCATTTACCAAAGTTGCACCCAGCTTACTACTTTGTTTCCTAGAATTGAAGTAACTTTTAATGAAATGCAAGCTTTTGATGGAGAAACCGTATGCGGTAAGTTTAGTGAGGAACAAATCAAGAGGGATATATGCTTTCGAAAAATCCATATCGATTGTGCCTGCATTTCCTTTTTTATCGAGACAACTTTGCCACTTCTGAACAAATCGAAACAAAGTGCTGTGGGTGGAGAAAACTTTGCGAAAACCACATAGCAAAGGGGAAACTTATCTTTGAAAATTCGAAGACTTTTGACATCATGGGAAGTATACTGATTAGCCGATAATTCTATTTATCTACTGTATCATCTTTTTTTATGTTCAGGGATCATGTTAGTCTACTTCAATTCATCAGGGAAAAATAAAATAAAAATCGTTGATCGAACAATTGCTACAATCTGTGATGATGACGCAGTGATTATGTGCCAGGGTTTTTTAGGATCCTGAATGGAATGTCATCACTGCCTTTTTTAGTTTCATGATGACATTATACATTATTCCTCTGGTTACACGTGGCTAAAATGGAATAAGTTTGTAAGAAAAATGCTTTCCGCGTTGCACAAATACTTTGATGCGAATCAAAGTTCGAAATGGGATGCTGCATATAGCTGTCTGAAATAGGGTAAAAAAAAATAGGTAGCCATTGTTGAATATTTAAAGCAACGGTAATATTAGCAAAATAGCTATTAAATATGACTGCAAGTGTTTTCTCGTCAGAAATATTATGTCTAATTTCAAGAAGAACTCTTTCTTTAGCATTTAGGGGTTTACTAGAGAGAAATGGTTTACATGCTGCCCAAAAAGACTTTTTACCCTCATATATAGCGATGTTTCTAAAGAAAAATTTCTTCTTTTTTCGAATGAGGTTAACCACAAAAATTTCTATGTGCCTTAAAAGCCTGAGTATAATACGGTTTTTAAAAAAGCTCTTTCATTTCTTTACTGAAAAATGGTTTATTTGGTGTGAGATGTGCATACTTGTTTAACAAACTTTTTACAATGAAATCATTTGGTGGATAATCAAAAAAGTTAACTTGGTTATCACAATAATAACTAAATTCAGTTAAAAAAGTATTAAGTTTAAATTTTTTATAATCTTAACCGTTATTTAACTTAGGAGCGAATTTAATATATCTAGTTTTAAACATAGTATAAATTAAACGATGGAAGTCACTAAGACCAGTTTCTACAGAGTGGGGGTTTTTAAATGGTGTTCTTGCATTTTGTTAATATCAGATCCATGCAAGTTCCTTGGGGTGATTTGAAGCAGGTATTCCCTGTAATCATGTTACAAAGACTATAGTTTTCCATGAATTCAATTATATGCGTGTTACTACGTCTTAGATTCATGTCGCCGTAAACGATAAAATAATCATATTTATTTAAATAAAAATCTATATTACGAGACAAATATTTTAAAAAGACACAGCGAACGATTTTTTAGGATTATAAACTGCAAGTAACAGCCAATTTCCATTACCAAGGGTGATTTATAACTGAATGACTTGAAAATCTAAAGAAAAAGGGATAATTAGAAAGCCTTTATGCCGGTAAATCCACTCTTAATAAGACAATTGGTCCAACACTAATTTTACTAACGTCTAATTTAACCCAGGGACCATGAATTGGTTTTCTTGGAAAGAAACGTCTAACTTTTTGTTTCTGCCACTGTTAAGATGTGAACGTCAGCTGCTGCTATTAGTTCAGAAAGCAGAGCAAATTTATAACGCAAAGAGTTAACGTTCAAGTACGATACAATAGGATTATTCGGCATTTCTTACTTGTGTTATTAAGGGGTGAGAAATCACTACTGGGTAATGAAAAGGGTGGAGCATTATCATATAAAAGAGAATTTAAAGTTACACAGAGCAGGTCAAATTATTTATAGTAGAAATTAAGTTATCAGCAAACCTTATTAATCCATTATCATTGAGATGCAAACCATCTTTCCACAACTAATTTTTATATGTTTGAATTATCTACAAAAAACCTTTTTCTATGCACAAACTTGTCCAAATACTGTTTATATCAATACCAGGTAAACTTATTGAAAGAACTTCAGATATCATGACCTTAGAAACACCATTATTTTTGCACTTTAATCCAATAGATGTTATTTCATTTGCAATATCAATATCAGTAAGAGGGAAGGAGGATTTTCACGACGGAGAGGTGATACGTCATTCGTCCAGCAGTGAAATATTGCAAAATCATGTGAAAATTCTTCCAATGTAGGTTGGTTGGATGTGGTAATTAAGTGCAGAAGAAGAAGCACCAGGAAATGAATTAAAATGACAACTATTATTTTTAAAGCATCAATTAAATCGTAGAAGCTTTATTCGTTATGCCATACTGTCAGAGAAAATTATAACTTTTTTTCTTTTCAGTTGTGTTGTTTGGCTATTTTTTTCAGTTGTCGTCTTTAAAATTTTGTCATAATTTTGAGTAATAGTTGGGGTCTTAGTTGGATTAGCACTTCAGAGCAAGTCTTGGGACATTGAACAGCAGATGGCTCTCTTCATGGTTAAGAGTAGCATATATATTATTTGTGGTCATTGTTTCTGTATTGTAAGGACTGGAGATATTTTTATTGAAACGACGTCTATCATTATTATGGTTATTTATATTATTGTTGCTATTGTTAGTTTTATATTGTTGACTTCTTTAGCGGAACTTCAACGAAAGAAGTGTTCGTCCCATCATTACTAGGTGACTTCTATAATTAATAATTTTTGAGAGATCTTTTAATAATGCCTCAGTAACTTAATTTTTATTTTCAATGTCGTCCTTGAGATAATTTATGTCATCTTTTAAGGTTTTTATAACTTCATTTTCAAGATTAAGGCTTGTAATTAAGGTTTTCAGATATAAAGAAAATTTTAAGTTGTCTTACTGCTGTTTAATAGGTATAATATCCAGTTCACTTTCAGGCTAATTTGGTGAATTATTTGTTGGTGAATTGTTCACTATGGTCGACTCACCGCAACTGTTACAGTACCATCTAATGTTGGAGTTATTTCGTTCTATAGATTTTAGCTCTGACAACATGATGCTAGCTCAATCACGGTGAAAAATATTAAGGCGGTTGTTAAAAGATATCGAACTGTTATCTGACAATAGAGCAAGAAGAACACACTGGTGGAGATGCCATTACATCGTAATAAATAAAAACATTTAAATATGATGTACAGTAGTTAGTAGAAAGGAAATATTTTTTTTTCGCTCGAAAAAAGTCGTACAGGACAAAAAAAAAATCTCCACGTGAAAAAATAAAAACCAAAATATTTCGTTCACAAAGCAACAACGTGAAAGTTTATTCAAGACGTTTGCTTCTTCGTAAAAAAAATATCTTGGATATTTTGTTGTTGCTGAATTTATTTGAAAAAAGATCATCACTTTATAAAAAAACAAAACAAACTAATACCTTCAAAATTTATAAAATAAAAATTTTAAACTTTTGCCTTTGGGAAAATTTTATATTCCAAGTTTGTTGGAATAAAGTAATAAATTTCTACTTTTATTTGTCTAGTGATTCTTTATATCTATTTGAATGTTTTCAAAAATTTCGATTTTAAAATATTTAAAAAAATAAAGAAGCAGCAATCCGGCGTTTTGATTGGTTTGCATTTCTTTTCGCCGCTTAAAAGTAGGTTCTATTCGAACTTTTTTTAAAGTCGCACGAAGCGAAAAATATCGGCTAGAAAAAAGTAAACAAATCATATTACCCAATCAAATTTAAAACTTTTTTTTTTCCTCCGTAGCGAGCTTTGCAGCTGAAGCTCATTTGGCAACAATGCGAAAAATTCTCTATAATAAGGAAGTTATTTTTTTTTTTTTTTTTTTTTGCTTACTCAGCAGATTTTTGAGCCCGAAATTCGCGACAAAATTCGGGCTAAAATTCTTCATATTTTTTCATTTTTTGTCTCGCCTTCCCATTAATATTAATAATATATTAATATTATAGCGTATTATAATATATATATATAATATAACATAATAATAATATATTAATAATAATATTAATAATATTTGAACACTAGAGAAAAATTAAATTGAGACAATATCGTCTCGCCTCCGCATTTCTTTATTAATATCATTTTAAGAGTGGAGAATAACTTAATCGAGACAATATGATATGATATGATATCTTTGTTGTTTGTTACCAAATCAAAACCAAAACAAAATTAATTTCGATACTGTCCACAGAGAACTTTATTTCAACTTTTAAACAAAAGAATCATTAACATTTCATTCGAATGTAAACAACAAATTGTTTTAATATTTAATTTCGTGTCTTTACAAAGGCGGGTGTTGCATACCGTAAGTTAAATTTAAATTCATTTTAGATTGAAAGTTTTTTTAAAATTAAAAACAATATTTTTATTTCACTATGTCTGCGATATACCAATATCATTTTTTTAAAAACAGTTCTTTCAATATTAAAATTATTTGCTTGTTGAATTCTGTTGCAGTTTTCTTCTATCATCAATTAACATATTTGGAATTTTTAACTTTGGCTTGCAAACAAGCTTGCCACATGCTTTTGCATGACAAGAAATATATATATTTTTAGAGATGTGTAGCTATAATGATAGCTCTTTGTTTGGATCAATTTTAAATGTTATTTCTTAATTTCTCAGTGAATTAAGTTTTTTTTCTTAGTTTGAAGCTTAAACCATTCGCGTTTATCCTTGACGAAAGAAAATATTATTACACAAAGATATAACATTAATAACCAGGTTTTCCAATAAATTCTTTGGTATCTCTTTATTAACTTTAGTCACGAATAGATGAACAAAAGCTGCATAGTTGGATCGAAAGTTATCTTTAATAAGAGCTAAAACCATTTCTTTACAGTCAATGTTTCTTTGATGAAGGTAAGGTATTAATTACAGAACGAAAATGTAATTTAATTCATAAAAAACTTTAAAAAAAACTTCTGGTGTCATCTTCGAGTGTTTCCTCTTTTTCAGATTTGCCAGCGATTAATATATTTAAACTATCAGTGCTTAAGGATGCTTTGGTTACGTATACTGCTTAAGGTAGCAAAAACATAATAACTCAAATAAGAAACAATATTTCTTTCTTTTTTAGAGAGTTGCGATTCGCTATTGAAATCAACGGAGTCATTCTTAACAACTTGACCTGATAGAAAAGCTAAATCATGTTTTTCTATTTCGAATCCAAAGATATAATCGAACTTGTTTGTTACAATTTTGGGAATTTTTTTTTGGTCAGCAGATACACAATAATATAAGTCTGGATAAAACTTTTCTCTATCATTAGTGAAATTTTGGATGGCACCTTTGACCAAATCAAAAAAAATAAATAAATAAATAAATAAAATTAAATTAAAAAATTACAGCATCATATCCAGGTAATAACTGGAATGATTTCAGCTGTTTTTTTTCTAAACGACAAGAAATTTTGGAGAGCTCTAATACATAGTCACTTATCATGTATTTAAATTCAGGAATTTTTAAAGCTAATTTTCTAGGGTAAACAGCACAATTTTTTGTGTCTGAAGCCTCCCTGTTTGGTTTTATAACGTTTTGAATATTTTTCGCATTGGAAATCGATAGAGATTTGTTTTTTTCCAATCTGTATGATCACAGTGTTCTCTCCAACTTTGGCATCTGTGTCAATTTCAAAGAAATCTTTGTCAATTGCAGATAAAAAAAGCTTCCAAGCCTGTGTGGAAAAGCATAATACTAACGAACTTGCGAAAAAGGTTAAGGAAGGCTAAGCGCATTTTATCGAAAGTCAGGCACTACTTTCCAAAATAAATACTGTCTACTTCAGTATATTTGACTCATATTCGACATGCTGCTCTAGTATTTGGGGACAGAATGTTTTAGAGTATATAAGGATAAAGATTGCATAAATTAAGGATAAAGATTACATAAAATAAGGGTGAAGATTGCATAAATTAAAAAAAAAAAAAAAAAAAGAAAAAATGAAAATAGCAATCAAAGGCATTATAATCTCCAAAATCTCTTTAATTTTTACTACTGTTTAAAAATTCTTTACGAAAGTATGCAACCGCGTGAATTTGTTTTCTTAATCCACTCTGGTTAAGAATACATAAAATTTTTATTGCGAATCAATAAAAGTTATTGGCATGAAGGTGATGAAATATTCTTAAAAACATGTGTTTTTGGCAGTGACGTCATCTTTAATTTAGCTAATATCGTAATTTTTTTTTTTTTGTATTTGCAAATTTGCAAATTTTTTCTCGTGAAAGAACGAGAAATTTTTGCATAAATTGTGTTTGGCTTTGGACTTATAAAAATGAAATTTAATTTTTTTATATTTTCCCTGAGTACCTGGCTAATGACTTCTGTCATCTAGATGAATTACTGTATAATTCTACTGCTACTTCCAAGGTGAATTACGCATTTTCATTACTCATTACGCAATTCCATACCCTAAAAAAATATTCTTCAATCTGCCTTCTTTCCCCATTTATTTTGCGTTTAATAAGAATTTAGACAATATAAGGTAAAATAATTCAAAGAGTAAAGCATGAAAATTCATGAAAAAACTGTGACATTTTTCATGCAAGCTATACATTAAAAACTTATAGACAGCTTCTTTGATTATATCTGTGTGGCAAAGTATACAAACCTTTCCAATTGGCAATTTGTCACCAAACCTTGTTTTCTTTTACCACCATTAAAACAACTGAATATATTTCATTCATCTGTAAGCCAGTATTTGATTTAAATTTTACCAAGATAAGGCCTGCTTTTCTCTTCTGACTGCCTTTTGAATTTTGTTTATATAGCGACCGTTTTAGCGATAAATTAGGACTCCGTGAAATTAGGACCCATAGATCCTAATTTCACGTGAAGTTAGGACTCTATGGGTCCT
>JAUZNK010005269.1:0-10057 GCA_035046665.1 Euphysa ruthae
AATTCATATCTTGATTCCATTTTAGTTCTTTGAAAAAATGATAGCTCTTAAATGTAAATAAAACGCAAGCAATAAACATTAAGAGTTAGTAACACTTTCATTAATATTTTTTTTATTTCTAGGTATATATCAGTAAAATAAATTAATTAATATTAAGGAATAACAGTCTGTAATGTGATATTGTGAGAAAAAATGCGATATATCAAAAGTTTTATAGGGGAGCAGAAAAGGAATTAGCGCCCAATAAAACTATGGCACCTAAAGAGCTCTATTTTGTTATATTCAATGGTGTCTCACTTAAATGCAAGTAGTTATAGCTTTTTATACTTTTACCAACCAAGAGTTTAATATAATGCTGGATGCTTAATTAGAAGCCAAACCAAGTTCAACCAAAAATGTAAAACCTGCTCTGAAATTTAGGGGCCAGTGTCCAAATGTCCTAATTTGGACATTTTGGATCCACAATAGGCATATCCTTTTTGTGATAATTCAAGTCATACAAAATATTCAGAAAATTTTAATAACCTATTGGATGTGTAAATGGAAGCTGTACCAGAATGAATCAATTATTTCAAGTCTACCATAACTTTATAGCCCTGGGCGGATCCAAGCAAACGTCCTGATTTGGGTATTTTGGGTCCATAATACCCTTTTGTGGATAATTCACATTATACAAAACATTCAGAAACCTTTAATACCTCATTTGGATGTTTGGAAACTGTACCAGAATGAATCAATTAAGTCGATCAAGTTTTATTTTGTTGCTAGTCTTTATAGCCTAGCTTGCAGTACTATATGCCCACCTTTTCAAACACTTCAGCAGATATTTAATAGGTGAGCCAAAAAATAAACAATAATTACTTTTTCGTCACGTTAAAAAACAATAATGAGATTTAGCAAAAAGAAAAAATGAAGGCATATCAAAACATTGTAAACTCAGTATACACCTCTCTAGAGAAAATAAAATAATGAAAACAAAAAGACTTACACCACGTTGTTCGATAAAGCTCATATCTTCGCTATCTTTTTTGCTGATAAGAGAAAGGCACTAATAAAAACCAAAAAATTAAAATTATCAAGAGTAAACGGACTTGTTGAATGTTTGTTTGCGGCTTGTTCGAGATCAAAAGTGAAAGCATCGGACAGACTGTAAAGCCGGAAGCATATCGTGAAATAATTGCCAACGCAGGAACTGCTACTTACGATCTTGTGTACAAACCTTAAAAAGTATGTGTTAAAATACTTTAATTCAAATTAGTAAAAAAAAATCATTTCTCATGTTTTTTTCTGATAATGCCAATAATCTCCACGTGACTTGGAAAGGTATTAAAAATCTAATAAATGTTAAAAATCGCACAAGTTCATCTCATCATTGTTTGCAAGAAAATAACTCTTATATTATATAACAGACCCTAACATATTTCAGAAAACTTATTTTTTTACCTCCATTGCTCAAAAACTAAAAACTAACATTCACTCTTCTTATGTGAACATTCATAATTATCTTAAACATACAAATCTTCATAGTTTACTTATTTTTCCTACTGATCAACTTGAAATTTGCTCACTTATATCAAACTTGAAATCTAAAAGCATCTATATCTAATGGTATACCAACATGTATACTTAAAGATTTCAGTAATGAATTTTCTCCCACTCTTGCGAAACTTTCTACAGCTCCTTCGAAAATGGTACCTTTCCTCTCTCTCATTCTTCTGAAAATCTCTTCTGTTCTGTCCTTATACAAAAAAATATTCTAAATTTTTATGCAATAACTCCAGACCAATCTCACTTTTATTCATCACTTTGCTGATGACAAAAACCTTCTGTACATCAATAGATCATTACAATCCGTTTGTAAAAATATAAATTTTGATCTAAAAAATATTCTCTACTGGCTAAATGCCAACTTAATAAACATACTCTTTAAAACATTTACTTCTTCTCTGTTTTCTCTTCTCACTTGAATCACTACTGTCAAATCTGGGGGCAAACAGGAATTTATCATGTCAATAAAACACTTTTATGCTTTGGAAACATCGATAAATACCCAAAGTGCAAGCTGATTCTTTTTTTTAAAAGAGGTATAAATTTCTTCAGTTAACTCTAAAACAGCATGTTCAATGGAGTATTCTTTTTGAAATTATGCAAAGTGATTAAATTTTACATTATAAATAGCTCTCTCAATTACATTTGAAGAAAGTAAAGATATAGGTCTATAGCTTGGTGCAAGAGTATGTTCATCTTTTTTTAAATATTGGATTTACTCAAGCAATTTAATGTAGATCGGGAAAAATCATATCGTTAAATGATTTACTTTAAACATAAAACAAAGGCTTTCGTATGCTGTTAACAGTAGTAAGCAATACGTTACTAGTTACTTAGTCAAAACCACTTGATTTATTTCATTTAACAGAAGAAATGGCATTTTTGAACTCTTTATGTGTAAGATTATCATTTTCAATTTCTAAATTTATGGTAGGGTTGACATATTCAGTAAGCTATCTTTCTCGTTAGAACTAACTAATATTAGACGGTAAGTTTGAACCAATGTTATCAAAATATTTCTTAAATCCTTCACATATCTGTTCAAATTTATTTATAGTTTTGTTATTTGAATTCAACAGTTTAAGAATTTCACCATAGTCAGTTTTCTTTCTACCAATTATTTCTTATAGTATTGATCAAATATTTTTAGCATTTGACTTATACTTTAAAATTTGTTTAGAATAATTGTTTACCCTAGCCTGGTTGATTAATTTTTAAAAATGAGATTTATAAACCTTGTAATTGCGTTTTTCGATTTTTGAGCGAGATTTTAAATGCTTAATTTAGAGTTTTTGTATTCTCTTGGAGTTTTTTATCAAAACTGGTGTCATCTAAGGGTTATTAATTCTTTAGGTTTAACATTAATTAACTTAGGAAAATGGTCGCTGATATCCGTTTCCCGAATTAAAATCCGAAAATTAAATAAAAAATCATAGTTAAAAAATATATTTTCAAGAACTGTTTCAAAAGTCTTAGTTACTCGAGATAAAGCATAATTAACTGTCCATGATCGGTTGTAATGTCGGCCTGACAGCACTCCATTGAGACTTGATTTTCAATGATTTTTTGGAAAATGGTATCTTCAGTTCCAGTTCCGATTTATCTTGAAGGCATATATGGCTACTCCTACATCCAAAGTCACACTGACGTATGACATATTCATTTCATTCGATAGTCTTTACAAATACAGCAAGTATCAATAGATTGTGGGAAACACTGGGTTTTATTAGTGGCAAATATCTTACAACTGTCTTCTTCATTGGCATGGTTGAGTATATACTATCTCACTTGTGTACACCAACCAGAGTACCTCTTTGGTCCCCTGTATTCAACTTTCGAATAATGATCTGACAAATATTTTGAAAAGATGTATGTTTTTGTCGAGATTGCTTCTTCAACAGCCAAATCTGATAGTGGAGGTGGTTCTTTTCTTGAATCTCTAACTATCTCTTCAAGTTCTGTTTGATGCAACTCCAGCCAGTGGCCTCCTCTTTCGTTGTTGAAATTTTATATACTACTTGGAATATCAGTAGAAAAATATTCTTCTCAGAAAACGATCATGTGAGTCGAGTGAATTGCACCGTATACAATTTTGGTCACAAAATTCATGTAAAAGCTGTCAATCCAAAAATATGTCAAGATGGTTTTGTGAGAAGCCGCTGGTTTTACAGGGTCTATTATATTGATATTTGCCATAACTTGCACCGCATCTGCATGAGCAGTCTCGAGCTCAAATACGAAGTTGTAATAAATACAGTGTCCAAGACAATTTGCTATTTAAATTAGCTTTTTCTGCCCTATCATGTTATGTAGACCCAGACCAAACAAAAAAATACTTTGTGGTAGTAAGATTTCTCTTTGTTGCCCTTGGATAAAGTTTGCAGAATAAGCGCTGATCAAGTGATTAACAGTGTCGCTATTTGGATGGTCTTTCTTTTCTGAATTATTCATGGCACAACTACATTGAAATCGTCAAAATAGTTATCTTAGTCCTTTTCACTTGTTGGGATAGTAATCTTCTCTTTTCTGGTAAATTATTTGTAACGAAAGTCGTGATTTTGTTGTCGTTTTATAATATTATTTTTGCAATAACTGCATTCTTTTGAGTAAACCCCTCTTGCGTGAGTATTATAAAGTAAAATAAACCTTTTAGGGCGTGATTGATCTTGACTGGAATCATTGCTGCATTATGATTTATTGCTAAGCACCTTAGCATTGTTCAAGGTATAACACATGCTGATCTTGATCTATTTGTTCTGAAATGCTCAGACACTACTATCTGTAATAAAACACACCACCAATTTTCTCCCACAATCTTTTCGCTGCAAAAATTCTTTCTTTGTTGACTTTTAATTTTACTATAGTTTCTTTCCTTTTAGTCATATTGAACTACCCACATCGTTATGGAGCTTTAAAAATTTATCGCCAATTACAATAATTTTATTTCGCATGTAGAAAGTTATGTTTTTATCAGAAAAAGAGTGAGAATTACAAACAACAAAGACACGTCAAGTGAATGCAATACAATTAAAACTATTACACAATATATCCTGGTGTTTTGCATTCAACAACATTGAATAAAATATCAGATTTTGTCATTTATTGATGACGAAGATTTGTTTTTCGCATCGACATCGTTTTTTTTTAATAGAATATTTTTATACATATTCGTTTTCTCGTTTTTTGCGTTGTTTCTTATTTACTTTGTTATTATTCACTTCGTCAACCATAATAAGCTTTTGTTTTATCGATCTTTATCCAGCAGCAATATTTGTGCGAGTTGTTTACTTATTCGCCACACTTATTGATAGTTACTATATAAGGAAAAGGGTAATTTAATGTTACGTGGTCATTTTTGTTTAGTTTACAATTATCGTTTGTCATCTAACTTCCATACCAAGTGTTTTCAACTGAAACAACTATAATCCCCGATTTCACCTCCTAAGTCTTAGTAGATGCCTATTCACGACCGTGTCCCAAGATGCCTAAGGCCATATGTAACTAGAAATAACAACTTAATTTTCTCAGCATAGAAGTGCTTCGTAGCTGATTCCTAGTCTACAAGTGGTGTATTCCTGATCTAAAAGTGGTGCATTCCTGGTCTAAAAGTGATTTATTAAAATAATTTTTAATATGGCAATATTGAGAGAAAGAAAATGCTAAAAGAACTCATCCTGACATTACAAACTAACAGAAAATATCAACAATTTAAAATAGTGGCACGAAAATATGATGGAATAGACTTACGTAATGTTAAAACATGATATAATAACTGATAGTAGGCTATGTTCATGTTTATGTATGGTTTTACGGGTATGAACTTCCGATGAAAACTTCACCTCCTTCAAGAAATCGTTAAATTAATATATTTTAAACTAAAGTTATTTAGTTTTTAAGCATTTTTTATAAACATAATAGGACATAGATATCAGCAGAAAATTTTTCTTTTGAAGTTTGTTATCCTGTACAAATATTTTTTATAATAAAAATAGTAATACAACTACTACTACTATTGCTACTGCTACTGCTACTGCTACTACTACTAATAATAATAATAATAATAATAATATTAACAGCAATAATAATAATAATAACAACAATAATAATAATAATAACAACAATAATAACAATAATAAATGTTCTGCGCTAGGGACTTAAAAATTACGACATAATTAAAGCGTTGAAATATTTACAAATAGTTTTTCAAATTATTTGCATTGTCCATTTTGATAGAAGCTTAGCTATTTACATGTTACATTTCCAAACAGTTTTTTTTTTTTTTTTTTTTTTTTTTAACAAATAAACGACTAATCAGAATTCAAGCATATGGAAAACGGCCTTTAGACAACGCCCAACGCCAAATCTAAACCAAAAAAAGACAGGAGGCAACAGGTACCTTTGTGGTAAAGCAATAAGAAAAATCATTAAATGTTTATATCAACTTGTTTTAATAATATAGTTGAAAGTCTATACTCTACTTTCAATCAATCGTTCGCGCTAAAACTGAAATGAAATATTATTTTTGTAAATGTAACCAAGCAATTATCACACTTTCATGATGAGCTCTTGTTTTTAGCTGACGCTTTTACACAAAAATGCTAAAAACAAGACGTTATCATGGCGGACCCGTAAAACCACAAATAAACATGAACTTAGCCTATCATTAATTAATTCAATAAATATATCATATTGTTTAACATTACGTAAGTAATACATATTTTTCTGCCACCGTTTTAAATTTTTCATATTTGCATAATCATACAAATTAAATTAATTAATTTGTATGACTATGATATTTGTCGTTATTTTGTAATTTCAGGATAAGGTCTCTTTTTTTAGCATTTTCCACTCTGGAAACATGGTTTATACAACGATTTTTTCACGGAAGCCGAAAATGTTTGTAATGAAAAACATTAAAATTTAAAATTATAGTTCATAGAAGAAAATCTGTTTTATTGACTTAGCTAAATTGAAGATAATGGCCTATTCCATTTAAAAACCATACACACATGGTGGTGTATGACCGATTTTATGAAATAAAATTACCCTTGGATATCCAGGGCTTGAAGCTATAAAGTTTTTAAATGGAATAGCACAATCGATAGTTTTTCTCTTTATTTATGTTATTAATATGATCCAGGTTATATAAAATTTTGATTTGTACTATTGGAATTTATTATGTTCTGGATATTTTTGGTTATTTCTTCAGTTTTTACGTCTGCTTATTCTCAAGGGCAATGGCCTTTATTTGGCAGGTAAATAAAATATAATAGATATACTCATAACGGTATATATTCTTTTTGTCTAGATGTTTAGTTTTGTAGTATGCAAGCCTTAGCATTTGTGTATAATACATTTTTTATTAATTTTCTATATATACACTTTAAGAAGATGGACATTGTAGAAATAGAAAATTGTTCAATTGGTTTGAAATTAAATAAAGGGCGTCATGTTAAAACTTATGCCCAGAAATCCTTTTAAAAAATGTCAACTCTTAGTGATGTTAATAAAGAACTTTTTGCATGATTGGCATATTGAATTAGACAACGGTTTGTCGCTATCATGGAATTTTTTTTGTAGAAGAAATACTCATTCTACAATTACTACATCCGATGCTACATTCTAAACAACATGTGACCCATTTAATTCACATCAGGATAAGAGAAAAGGTATTAGTTTTGTTTAAATTAGAGTATTTATTTAATATTTATAAATATGGTGGCGAAAATTAAATGTTTAATATATTATTTTATTGATTATGAAGTAAATATATTAGTAAGTAAGTTTAGTAAATAGGTAAATTTAGCAAATTTTTGCTTAGAAATTTTTTATTTCAACAAATATTATAGATTTTGTTACTCGCTAACCATAATGATGTCTATTGAAGTGAAATTTTATTTTAACAAACTGAACTTATTTATTTTGTTAAAAAATATTCATAACATGTTTTTTATTTAGGTAGGTGCAGAAAAATCTTGATCCAACGCACAAACAGGCTTAAGGCTGTTGATATCAATGTTACGCCTAGATAGAATGAAAATCTTTGCATCCTGCAAATTTAAATTGTCCTTATTACAAACTTGTTCCAGCTTCATAAGAAAATAGAGATTGAAACTGCTACATGTCGCAAACTAAATGATAAAATCTTCAAAAAAATTGTTAAGAGATGAAGGAATGCTATCTTTTCCTGATCAAAAAAAGGAAGGTAATATCCCAAGATACTGTAAACAAAATAATTAAATTTTGCTACAGTGATGAGAACAGCAGATTGATGCCATGGAAAAAAGATTTCGTTAGCATATCTCAAAAAACACACATGTAAAAGTGATTAATTCTGCGAAACTTAAAAGGACTTTTTATAAAGTTTTAAAAACAATAATCTTGATACGAAAATTGGTTTTTCAACCTTTTGTTACTTACATCATGTGAAATGGTGCATTACAGTAGACACAGCATCACGTACACACTCTGTATATGTTTGTACTCAACCAAATGAAAAGAAAAATAAATATAAATGTATTTACGCATTCCCAACGTGGAACATGGAGTCAGCAGATAGCTTAGAGCTATATTTAATAGAAGTGCCCACAAGTTTGTTTCTGGTGTACTTAGAGCTCCAAATTGAGCTTACAGTAAATAACCGCTCAGCCTGACAACCATAAACTTTTCGCATCACATCAAATGTTACTCATGCGCTGAGTGGGTGATACCCGGAAATGAACCCAGAATCTTAAGTTTGGGAGTCAGATGCCTTACTACCTGAGCTATCCAGGTAAAAACCAGAAAGTAAATCCAATGATCAGTGCAGTTAAGTCGATCAAAAAATGATTGCCAGGAACTTACTGATGTAATAGTTTGTGATAGATCCAGCAAAGAATGTAGGATTTCATTGGTTTCCTTTATGTCCAGATGGTTTTCAGTTAAAAACATACCTTGAAAGTGAGTTATATTCACAGGATCATGTTGATGAATAGGATGACGTTGATGAAGAGGTCTCTTCTATTGCTTGTAAACAATGGAAAACAACAGATAAAGCCAATTTAATACACTTTCTGAAACTATCATAGACTTTTTAAATATATTGATTGAAAAATTACAGAAGCTGACAAAGCATTCGTACATTTCCAAGTGCCATGCAGCTTATTTAAGAAATTTGAAAATCGATTTAAAATGCAATAAAGTAGTAGTACTAGGAGATTTTACTGAAAACTATAAATTTGTTGTACAAGATGACATGCAAAGCTTTCATTGGAACAAGACTCAAGTAAGCTTGTATACGATGGCTGTACATTACAAATTAAATCGTGAGCTAAAGAGTGAATCACTGTGTTTCATCTCTTATGACATAGTGCATGATGTAGACATGTTTGACAATATAATGAAAAGAACAATTAATTGCATTAAAAACGATATTAGGGTAGATTATCTCTCAGACGGGTGAGCAGCCCAATACAAAAATTTTATAAATATCATCACAACCCAGATTTTGGAGTTGATTGTAGTAAATGGTCTTTCTTTGCCTCAAGTTTTGGACAATCACCTTTTGACGGTTTTGGGGAAGAGTAATTAAAAGTGTTATTAAACAAGAGTTATTGAAATTAAAAGACTTAGTTTTATTAAAGAATATTACTTTTGTCAATTTCTGTATTGAAAAATCAAATCCATCAGTATTTCATAATTACTTTACCCAAACCATTGAAAATCATAATCATGCAATTAGGGGAGTTAAAAATGGCTTAATTGATATACCACAAGTAGGAACAGATTGTTTGGGACATTATGCTATCAAGTCTAGGTGTTCAATATCTTGGAACTATATGCAAAATCAATTTGGCAGTAATTAAAACTCATTTGTTTTTAATTTTTAAACCGATTTGACCAAAAAATCTACTAGTCCAGTCAATATAGGGTGAAAGCCGATACTAATTGATATAATTGATAAGGCCTGCTTTGGAGTGAAAGTGTTTACTGTATCTATATTTTGCTAGAAAAAAAAACCCACTGTGTAGGTTTTTGAGTGTGTTGAGAAATTTAATGTTGACGTTACCCCTCTATGACAAATATAAATAAAATAAATATTGATCTCTTAAGGAATTGTAATACGGGTTGTATTTATAAACGTAGAATTTGTAGTTAAAATCAATCCAGTTTATCATAAATGTACTTCGTGGTGAGGACATAAGATATATAATAAAAATTATTTTTTTTATTTCAGAGGTGATCAAAAATTTTAATTGGTGGAAATTTTAACAAGTTTTTTGGATGTAACTCTTTGAAAAGAGGTTTAGAATTGGATTCTGTCAAAACTTTATATCTATTGGGTTAATTATACTAATATTAAGTCTATATTTACACTATTCAATATAATACAGGGAGAAAATTACCGAACTATTTAGTTATATTTTTTTATTATTTTCTGTAAAATCTTGACAAACTTACCTGTAAATTTTTATATATATATATATATATATATATTTTTTTTTTTTTTTTTTTTTTTATATTTTTTTAT
>JAUZNK010005270.1:0-10056 GCA_035046665.1 Euphysa ruthae
TTTTCTGTTGTCTTGTAATTTTCATAGCTAATGTATATTTGTTTGTGGCAGAATAAATACTTACTTACTTACTTAAAACAATTCCTGTACAAGTTAATAAAATATATTTGCCTTACATTCTTCGATTTTAATAATGCTTAAAAATTTGAAAGTACTTTAATTTTATTAAACTATGTTATGTATTTTTGGCCATATTTTTCGGTTTGTAAAGTATCGAGCTCTGTTCTGTAAAATACACATATTTTGAACGTGTCTGATTTATAAAAATTAGTTTCTATAGTCGGTCAAAAACTTCATAGCTTTCATATAACTTTTTATTTTGTTGCTTTTATAGTCATATTTTACCACCTTAATAACATGTAATTATTTGTGACAAAAAAAATAAAAAAATTCTCTTAAATAGCTTTATATCCGAACCAAAATTGAACTTATTCTGTTCTACTAACCCATTTCTACTAATTTTCTACATGTTCTACTAAAAGTCTTATATCTCTAGAACTACTTGACATTGAAATGAGTTTGATGCCTCGTAAAATTTCTTTTTTTTATGGCCTTTCAAATAAAGTGTAAAGTTAAGCCTCTACTAGAATTTTTAAAAATGGCCTGAGCTGCCTACTAATATAAAAAAACCTAGAAAAAAAAAAAACACATTATTTTCTGATTGAAATAAATATTGTAGTGCACGATTTTTCATGTCCGACCATGTAATTCTTGTACACGGTGCATACACAATACCGATCGTGCAAAAGTTTGTCGCAGCCTGAAATACTAATTGGGAAAAAAATTATGATGATTGAACATAAGTAGGTGGGTGAGATTTTAAAAATAAACTTGTCCGGTTATTCAAGGCTTTCAGACATATTTAATTATGAAGTTATAATTTCTCGTTTCAAAAATATGCAAAATATCATCAGGATGATCGGTTTCATAGGTAAGATTGTACAGTGTTGATTATGGGGGTCTTTTTTGAGAGCATAGCTTTTCCCTCTACCTTACCTAAACTCCAAATATACTCGTCATTAACAATTTCTTGTACTTTATGACGAAATAATTTTTCAACTAGGATTGATGGATCTCTCAAAGGATCAAGAAGATACCGTGCATTTTGTAGTTTATCACCTCTTTTTTTTTTGGTGATGAGATCATCTCGTTTCAATTTTTCATTTTGCGATTGTGGTTTTTCTGGGCTTGGTAAGTTTCATGTTTTTATGACAACTTCCAAGTTTTTGAAAAAGTTGATCACCTGATAATTCTACACTTTTCTTGCTGACTGACGTGGTTTTATAAAACAGCCTAGTAAAAAGTCTAGTTCAGCATAAATTTATTATTTTCTCTTAAATTTCCTTTTCTCGTAATCAGTAGTTTTCTTCAGCCTCTTCAACTGTTAGCCATGCCCGTGCGTTTAAACAAACTAACTCATTTACAGCGTTGGTTTTTTTATTGAAACCTTTGCTTCTGACTCTCTTTTTGTTTTTTGGTTAAGAAAAAGCTTTTATTTTTCTTTTTTGATTATGGTGGAACTACATGACGTGAAAATATCAGAGCTAAACAAGCTATACTATGAAGACACAGGAACAAATCCTCTTTACAATCAAAATGCAGTTGCTTTAAAAATGTGAACTTCTCTTAATGATGAATTCCAAGAATCATACCAGTACTTCTATACATATACCATTGGAAAAAATTTTCCGTTATTAAAAAGTCTGAGCTAAAGAATTCTGCAGTGATAGGGTAAATAATTTATTACGTTTATTTTTAATTAGGTCTCTACTTACGTAATTTTTTTTGAGTTATTGGCTAAAATTGTCGTCTACATTTAAGTTCCGTTAAAATATCCGTTAAATTCACAAAAATTTGTAAATAAAATCATTTTAAAAACCATAAAATTAGCCATTTCTGTAAACTTTCAAGGTCAACTATTCATCTAGGAACAGGCTCCCTAATGAAATGAAATAAAATTACAAACCTAGACGTTTTTAAACATAAGATCAAGGCAACATTTTTAGCTCTCTGGACCACAATGGAAATATTGTTGTGACATATCCTTGCTAACATTTTTCTTGTAATTTTCATAGCAAATGTATATTTGTTTGTTTGCAAAAAAAATACTTACTTACTATTGAGACACCATAACTGGAATATCTCAATCTGGAATGGCTAAAATAAAAAGATTTTATTTTTTTCTAATATTTCGTATATTAAATTAGTTATTTCATTACATTTTATATATTTCATTCCAAACAATTCATACAAAACTCAAAATCAAAATGTCACATCGACCGTCACAAATTAGAAACGGATTTGTCGTTGTTTAAAAACTTACACATGAAACTGTTTTCGGTAAACAGGAAGTAGTAACTGTATAAACGCTTTTTTATATCTCCTTAAAGCGCTAGAGTTCTTTGTTGTTGTTTAATTTGTTAATAACGGTTGATTATAAATTGTCTATGGTTGCCTTGTCATAAATGTGAGTTATATAGCGTTTCCTATTGCACGTTGACATGTCAACGATAGGTACAAACACGCACACACAATTTTTTAAAATAAAATTGATGGTATTACCAACAAATAAATTGGTGTTGGTTTTTTTTAAAAGGACCAAAAATGCCGTAAAGTCAAACCGAAGAAAACAAGGAAACGACAAGTAGAAGAAACGGGCGGGTTAACCAACGAGCCAAACGCCGTAGAAGAATTGCTGAATTTCATTTACTTTTTGGAACCCGACACTCCCACGTGCGAAGATAACAGATTGGGCACTATTTTTATTTTTTATGCTCATGGTTTTTAAGTTTCATTACGAAAATAAGTACTATTTATAAATCAATATCTCATTTTTTGAATAAATACATAACGTGGTATTGTGCTTTTACACCTTTACAAAGAAAAGTTTAATAAACAGTTTTCTTAATTTTCCACGTGTTCTATTGAGCTATATAGATTTTATACTTGGTTTTTTTTAAAATTTAACTCCCGAAACAAGTCCATTGAAATAGCAGATACCACTATGGTGATTGAGTATACATTCAAATGAAAATAAAAAAATTCAAAAACCAATGTCGTTGGTATACTTCCGAAAGATCATGATACCCGTACTCTGTAAATAATCGAATTCATATAAATAAAAAAATCCAGCGATATTGCCACTTTTCCGAAGACTTTCAGTTCATTGACGTAGCCGATTTTATTGGTGTTCGATCTCCCATAAATTATACACTGTATTTCATTGGCAAGCTTCATTTTAAATGATAATGGAAATTCAATGCCTGCTAAAAAATATTAACCTCATTCCATGGTCATCATCACTTCAATCTCATCTTCGTCAGGTATCTTTATCTTTGAACAATGGCTTTGCAATTAGCCAGAGTGAAAAACTGAGTAACGGATAGGTTGGTTACAGAATCCAACACCCTCCATTATTATCAATATTATCATTCCTGCATGACTTTCTTCCATTACCACCACCTGTTTATCGACCCATATCACGTCCTCCGTACTCTCCAACATTCCATCATAACCATAGTTCTGTTTTCCGTACTGTGCATCTCCCAACATTCCATTATGTTCCAAGGTATATGTCTCGTCCCGTCTGCCAAAATGTATCTCGTTCCATTTATACTATTCATAGGATGTATCCAGAACACAACCCCATTACCCCACTCAGGAGGTCTAACAAAGTTAGAGATACTAAATGGTAGAAATGTGAATATGTCCATATTCCGCCACTTTCACCATCCAATCCACTTCAATTATTGCCTAAAACTTCATCATTGTTTACGTTATCATCATCTCAGAAACCATCATCATCAGACACAGCATTGTGACGTCATCCCGTTAATTCTCAGATTGAAACATCATCATCTTCATATCTGTCATCATTATTTGCCTTACTGAATGTTGTTATATATTTAATATACCTTATGTGAGCCTATACTACTAAACTAAAATTCAAAACTTCCATGAATAATAATTCTATATGTTTTAATATTTTTCCTACTGAAGTAAATAACAATGCTTATACTGAATAATTAAATAACTTATCTACTAGTATTTTTAACCATACTGTTAATGTACATACTGGAAATGATTTTTATACGAGGATTGCATATGTACCGGATCCTTACATGAAATATCATAATGCTTCAATGTACATCAAACTATTACCTGAAAGTAAAATAATAAATAGACATCAAGATAATTTTGCACGGTATTTCTCTAATTTTAGTTTATTTCTTATTATTATCTCTTGTAGTATAAAAAAAGCTCCAAATTTATTACATCATATTCATATTGATGTTCCTTAACACCTAATCAGTTAAGGAAACTGTAGATATTTAGATAAGGAAACTATAGATAAACAAATAAGTTGTTGCAGAAACAAGGATTCTTTACAATCGAGTCCATAAGCATAAGCAATGAAGTAACAATAAGTCACTTATCTGAATTAACTAGATATATTTTATTCAATTTACCGAAAAATACCTGCAACAGGAAACAGAACTGATTTTTATTTCAATATACAATATAAAGTTAAAAGCTGACAGTTAGGAACGGTTCGATAGAGAGATTGCTTAGAAACTCGATAGAAATGAAAAATTTTAGAAATTTACAAAAATCTAAACTTAATGTTGACAAATATATTTAGAATTATTAAAGAGATATATGACTCAATCAAATAAAAAAACTTCAATATATAGAAAAAAGATTAATCGAAAATGCAAGTAAACCTAACGAACTTTGAACAGAAATTAAGAAACTAGGGTTGCCATCCAAATCATCCCAATTCTCAAATATATGTTTAAAACAAAATGAAACTAAAATTTTTAATCAAAAATCAATAACTGAAATATTTAAAGACTATTTTGCAAACCTCACAAGTAAACTAGTATGGAAGCTTCCTAAATCACAAGGTCTTTATGGTAAACCATTTGCATTGTCCTTCTAAAAAAACTTAAATTTAACCTCAAGTTTTAATCTTACCCCAAGAACACAAGAACCAATTTATGACATACTCAAAAACATAAAAAATTATAAAGCACAGAAAATTGACGATATTAATGGTATATTTTTAAAAGACGGAACAAAGATCCTTTTTTTACCGATATCATACCTATGCAATTCCTCGATCTCAAAAGCAACATTTCCTGGCAGTTGTAAAATAACAAAATTAAAAAATTATTTTTAAAAAATATGTAAAATAAATGCTAAAAATTATAGGCAAATATCCCATCTACCTTTCATTTCAAAAGTTGTTGAAAAAGTAGTTCATGATGAAGCAAACACTTTTCTTACAAAACAAAATACTATAAATATCAATCAGGATTCAGCAAGAAAGATTCCACATCCTCCGCTTTATCATATCCCAATATCTAAATGGCTTTGAATCAGGAATTTTAACAGGAATAACACTCATAGATTTACAAAAAGCATTTGACATAATCGACCATAAAAAACAATTTACGATAGTTATATTTTTTAAAATTTAACAAAGCCTATAAATTGGTTTAAATCTTATTTAACTGATAGAACATTCACAATAAATATAAGTGAGGTGTTTTCTAAGCGTTGTAAGTTTTCCTGCGGTGTTCCACAAGGCTCCACTCAAGGGCCTTTACTTTTTCTATTATACATAAATGATATGGCAATAGCAGTTGAAAGTGATCTATATTTGAATGCTGACGACTCGTGCCTTGTACTCCAACATAGCAACATAATAATAATAAAGGAAATAGAAAGACGGTTAAATGACGACTTTTCAAATCTCTGCCACTGGTTTGTTGATAATAAATTAAACATTCATTTTGGCTAAGATAAAATTAAAACTATACCTTTTGTAAGTAAAATCAAACTGAAAAAACCGACGGTTTTGACATCAATTATCATAGTAATTAAATTAACCAACATTCCAAGGTTAAATATCTTGGATATATTGTTGATGAAACACTGAGTGGAGAATCATGTGATTTCAAAAATAAATTATAAACTAAATTTTTTCAAACAGAAACAGTAAATATTTAACTCTTACTCTTCGAAGGTTTTTATGTAATTCATTAATTCAGCCTCATTTTGACTATGTAAGCTTTTCATGGCATGCAAATATTCATAAAGCTTGAAAAACAAACATTCATGTTAGATACATGTTAGATACACAATGGCGAATAGATCTAAATCTAAAAAATTACTGTTTTCGAGTTTTTAGTATTTATTTACTTAGTAGTTTATAAGTAACTTTGTAATAAATACATTTTTTAGTTTTTGTTACCGCCGTGTTTTGTTGCAAATGTCTAGAAAAACCAATGATTTTTCAAATAAGTTTCTTACATGTTTTTTTTAATGTTCTTTTTCATGGTCTGCTTATTTTTTATTTTTGCCGACATGAAATTTTTCTAACTGACGGAACTGACATGACGTGTATTGTGACGTCGGGAGAAATTCAGAGAAGTCCTCAGCGAACAATATGAAAGTTTATGATCCATATATTCGGTTTCTGAAATAAAATTTCAGGTTGCCCTCCACGCCTAATTCTTTTTTAAAAAGTCCATGTTTATTAGCCTTACTTTGAAAGGGATAAATATTTGATCCTAGGAGATCTTCTAAAAGTAGGGTAGTGGAGAGGGTTAACCCGCAAATTCGGATCTAAGATTTATTACATTCAAAAGGATAGCCGAGAATTTTTCAAAGAAGTAAAAAAAAAAATACTAAAATGGTTAATATTTGTTCTAATAAAGACAATTTATGACTGGAATGAAAATTAAATGACTTAAAGGAGAGAAGCCAATATCCAGGGAAAATTCCAATGCTTTCAATACTGCGGTTTATATTCATACAATAAAATTTTTTATATTTATACAATAAAAAATGTTTTTCTGTTGAATTATTAAAAAAGGCATAATTCATAAAGCTTATAAGCAAACAATGCCTTCTTTTGTATATTATAAAATACTTAAATCAATATATAAAGCATTTTTATAGAAAAAGAGGAGATTAAAACGTTCATGAAATAATATAAAAGCTTCTATTGCGTAAATATAGGCCTGGAAAAATAACTTCCTTCATTGTGACTAGAAAATTAAACCATTGAGGTAATCAACAGAGGATCCGTTTATAGTAATCAAACTGAAGGGCGGAACTATCGGTTGAAAGAATCTTATGAAATATAATATAAGATAGTTTTATTTATAAAACTTGAAAATAAATAACCATACTTACCGACTGTGCCAATGTTTAGAGAGAGAGAAAGAGGTAGATAACAGAAGTTAAAACTCACATCACCAACTAACTAGATTTGTAGGAGTTAGCGAAATAGCATATGGATTTTGTTTGCTGCTTAAAGCGATTTTTTAGCATATCATCTCGTGTATAGCGTTTATTAAAACGGCGTTAAAAAAAAGAAAGAAAAAAAACTAAGATGAAACTCACCAAAATGATAACACAACAAGATTTTTTATATACAAAGAAAAATTTTTAAATCTTAAAAATGTAAATAATTTAAATTTACAATAACGTTAATTTATAAATAAAGAACTTAACTAGTACGTCAGAATAGAATAGCGACACTCTAGTACGTCAGAATAGAGTAGCGACACTCTGGTACATACATTTAAGTTCTCTTCGGATAGCCCGATTTAGAACCGCATAGATGATTGGGTTCAGTACACTGTTCAAACATGCGCACATTATCCCCAGAGTGGTAAATCGAAAGTTTTTGAACGAAACATTGAACGCATACAAAAAAGATGCAACCATAAATGGGGTCCAGCACATGAAAAAACTAATCACTAATATAAATAACATTCTTGTAATACGAATTTGCTTGAAATACGATTTTATTGTCTTCCTCACTTTTTTGCTACTTTTCTTCGATGATTTTTTCTGAGCTATTTTAACGTCACTTTTCGGTTTAGATCCAACTTTAATTTCAGAATTTTCCGCGCTATTTACTGAAGAACTATTTTTCTTTGAAAAAAATGAGAATATAGCTTTATCTTTTTCACTTACGTGTTTGGTCACAACATAACTCTTTAGAGACGTTAACGAGTCTGAATCAGAAGTCTCAGTATCATAAAAACTATCACCAAGATTTGACTTAGCTTTTGCCGTTATCATTTCTCTCTCATGTTTCCTCAATAGCAGAAATATACGTAAATACAACCCAGTTAAAAAAAATAAGGGTATTACGTATACGCTGGACCCTAAAAACGCTGCATAAGTTAACGACTTCTTCCCATTAATAGTACAAAAATTTGAACCAGCTTTAAATTCACTCCATCCAAACAAAGGGGGGATTGCAATCAATATAGCGATTACCCAAACGCCAATATTTAACAATAGGGTGCGCCTTTTTGTATAAATTTGTTTGATGACTTTCGCCTTTGCGACATTTAAATACCTATTAATGCTTATCATGACCAATGTCCAAATTGATGTCACGCAAAATAAAGAATTCAAAAATCCAATAGCATCACATAAAAAATTTCCTAGAATCCACGCTTTAGATATAGTTGTTACAAGTAGTATAGGTATTGCTGTAATTACGAACAAAAAATCAGCAAGTGCAAGATTCAGCACAAAATAGTTCGGAATTGTTTGAAGTTTCTTTTTCCGTAATATTGCAATTATCACGCTAGTGTTGCCAACCAAACCAAAAAGAAAACACAAACATAAATATATACTTTTGACTGATATTATTACTTTATCCTTTTGAAAATCAATTACATCGGGAATATATGCCATGACGTTGTGATTCTGTCTTTATCACAAATCAAAACATAAGTTTTAAAATCTCTAACTGTTGGAACTTTTTAATCTATTAATTTTAAAAATATATAAAACTTCTCCACACAAAAGCTGTTTATTTTAAACTTATTTCATCAACAATCAACTAAAAAAACTTTTACCACGTGCGATTTTAAACACACAGAAAAAGTTTTTGCTTGATAAAAATCATAATAACGGAAAGCAGCTCGAACAACCACAATTTATCAACATAAAACCAATCATAACATCTTTAAGACGACTCAGTTAAAAAAACTTGGTTAATCAATAAATATCTATATCATTTATATTCTCCTCCAGGGAGATTAAGAAAGGAAAAAAAAAAAAGGCAGAATAATTTTATAAAATGTAGTTAATCAAAACAAGAAGCCTGGCGGCACAAAAATCGCAGTGTTTGATGGTTTACCAAGAAATAAAAAATTTCCAGAAGATTTTATTATTTTTGTCAAATGATATAATATAATACAATGATTTATAAAACAAAACTGACATACAAAATAAAACATCTAATTTTTTTTTTGGCAAAAAGTAAGCGTTTTCAAGTCAAAATTGTTAAAAACTGACACTGTTCAAAACAAGTTTCTCTTATAGATATAAAAACAATCTGCGTAATTATTCTGCACCTGGTTTATGTTATCAAACTGGAGGGTTTGAAATAAGATTTTGTATATTAATTTTAATTTTATTTTTATTTATATATTTTGGATCTTACTTGATTATTCACTGAAATTTATATTGATACTATTTAGGTCATTTTTTTTATTTATATCTAACTGAAGTGTTTTACTCTAGGAAATTTATTTCTGTTTGCACTCATATACTTCCCTGCAATGACAAATTTTTCTCAATCTAATCAACAAGAATGTGTTAACTTAGTAAACTTTAAACTTATCAAGACATAAACCAAGTCACCTTTATTTTAATTTAACCACTAAAGAAAAACACCATTTGGAAACACAGAACCTTGTTTTATTAATTCAATCTTGAGCATTTCTTTGAAATGGCTATTTAAACTTTGCTTAAAATTTTGGAATCTTTTTTTGATAGTGTAGTCCTTAGTTTATTATTGTAAACAGCTGATTTTACTATCTCCTTTTTGTTATTGATACTACACCCGTTTACTCTCTGAATTTTTTGAAGTGCACTGATCAATATGTCTGTTACAAACACATCTAAATACCTATATTTACGAAACTCAAAAAAAAAAAAAAAAAAAAAAATTAAAACACAAATAAATAAATAAAAAATCATTTCATCAACATTTCACGATTTTTGACTTTGTTT
>JAUZNK010005271.1:0-10055 GCA_035046665.1 Euphysa ruthae
AGTGTTTATTAATATATAATTATATTCATATACAACTATGTAAGCGTTACCAACGTTAAATTAATAAATGAATGAATCTTGTACAAACGGGACCAGGAAAATGTGAAGTTAAATCTTTTATAAACAATTTGAATGGTATGCCTTGTTACGTTTTGCTACGTTTTGTTATCATTATAATTTCTATTATTGTAATCCTCAACCCAAGATTTCCCTTCTAACTTTTGACAATATACTTTGTTTATTACATCGAGGGAATATTTTTTGAAAATAACATTACCGTATACAGTTTAAGAAAAGCTACGATACTATTGTGTATCAGTTTAGGGTTGCTCAAATTGGTATTATATGTGCTTTCATAATCAATTGTCTGCAGTCAAATTTTTTTTACTTGGAAATTTCTTGTACTGTACCATTTACTATAAATCGTTAGAAGGATTTGTTTTCACTTTGCTGAATTCATTGAATTTATGCAAAACTCAACCATACCTTACATGATAGCACCTCCATTCCATATTTTTCTATTTCCATTTTTAAAATTTTGTATTTCAGACTTAAGATATATGTCTATTTTGACACTTGATCTTACAAGGTTTAGCATTTTGTTGTAAAGATAAATTTTTACTTGGTTTAGCAATAATTAGAGAAACCTGTATAGTTGCCTCTTATAAAATAGAAAAATGCCACTTTTTGACCTTTTTTACATTGTTAAGCTCTTGATTAAAAAATTCAAAGAGACTTGGAGAAGATTCCTTATCCAAATTTCGATTTGGATGCATCAGATAGGAACTAAAACTTCCATTTAATGTATGTTAAACAATAATAAAGCTAAGCATTAATATTTTTTACTTTTTTATTTTTCAACAAAACCTGTTAAATTTCAATAATTTTACAATTACTTGAGTTTGTTTTGTTTTTACTGGTGTGCAAAACCATCGTCAATAGTTTTATATTATCTGTGGCAGCATTAATTTATAAATTTTTTCTGTTTAAATAAACATAAAATGCGCCATGGAGAGTTTAATAAAGTCCAAAGGTTCCATCTGACCGATTGTAATGCAGCACATTATCACAATAGCCAAGAAAAGCTGTAGGATAAATGATAATTTGGAGTTTAGCTGCCCTAATAATTTCAACTTCAAAAGTTTTTCTCATTGAAATATTAAGATTTAAAGATTTAATTAAATATTAATATCTAATTATAGAAATGTATTAAATATATTTGCAAATGTCATTTATTTGTTTAACGCCAAATATAGTTTTTTGTTTGACAGTTCTCTTGGCTAGGGGATGTTTTTTAGCCTTAGGTGGTAGCTTTCTAAGTGTGTGGCCATATGACAAAAGGATCTGGCTCATATATTTCCACAAGTTGGTTGTCATTAAAAAGAGAATCTAGCTATAAAACTTTGCTTCTTCATCAAGTGAGTCACTCATTGGCTACACATACCAACATGCAAAAGTCTTAAAGTAAGCACCGATATTATTTTTTAAAGGTTTTCTTCAAATGCCTAAGAGAAAAAATATCTTTTATGATGGTAATGGTTGGTGATTTTGATGATGCAAATTAATTTTTATAGAAAGCGTTCTATCAAGTTCTTCCCAAATATGACCAACTATTACTTTATTCGGTGTACTGGTTTCAGCTCTATATTATTATTTGAATTTTAAAAAACCTGTTTTAAGTAATCTTTCACCCTAAAATCTCATTTTAACAAAATTTGTTATTTAGTATGTTCTGGGGTACAACAGTTTATCTCTATCTAACAAAATAGTATATAAAAGTACATTTTTATACTAGAACGAACCTGGACCTGTATCATATGACCATCATGAGCAAAGCGAACTGTCAACATTTAACCGTCCACCATTTGGTTCTTCCTTTGTTAAAACTGATAATAATTTAACAATTTCTTACTGGGGAGTCAGGTAAGTTAATTTTATTCTTGACTTCAGATTTTTCTAAAGAACGCTTATCTATAATTGGCTCAAGTTTTTCAAACGTTGTCTAGCGAATGTTTTATTTTTTATTTTTTGAATTGTATCAAATTCTGTTGAAATTTGTTAGATGGTCATATAGAGTATATTTTGATCTATATTGTATAAGGTATATTTTGGTCTATATGTTCTCCTGTTTTAAGTACGCTATAACGATTAACACAATATGGTTGCTAATTTTTTTCATATTCTTTAACTAAATCTAAAAATTTTAAAATATTTTTTTATGAGTTTTGACGATCCAAACTGACTTGCTAACAACCAAGGATTACCAGAAACCCATGTGTTAACCCACCTATAAACCCATTTGTAAAATTGGGAGAATTTTTTTCTAAAAGTGACTTAATCATGTACCAACTGAACTTTATCATAAAAAATCAAGTAGTAAGTCATAATATATGAGCAGGCTTTTAAAAATTTCTTTATAATATCTCATCAAAAGTAATCTTCTTATAACTAATTGGGTCAGATGTTTTCTCATCAAATGTATAACATTGATTATTCAAAAGAATTAACACAATCTACTTTTTAATTAAATTTGATTTCTTCTTTTATGAAAAGTGTATGACCAGCGGCATCAGGACCGTTATTATTTATATTGTAATCCTATTTTCTTTATTCTGTTTTTCTATTAAGTTAAAGAGGAGGGAGCTTTGATCTTAACTTTAGCGTTTATTTTTTGTTTTGGAGTTCTGTTTTCATCCTAATCCTATTTTCCATTCCTTTGTGTTTTTGCATCTGTTTAAGTTCAATCTTATTGATTTTATTTCAAATTGAATTGATAATCAAAAATTTATTTGAAAAAATGAGTATGCCAGTTTGAATCACTTTGATATCTGTTCCCAGTCAATTTATTTTTGATTCTAGAAGTTATACAATGGTAACAGAAATTAAACTCTACACATGATCCATGCTATTAGCTGATAATATTTAATGCTTATGAACCTCAATTTTCATAAATGAGACACAATGCATTAGCAGTAAAAATGCCAAAGGTTCATAATATTTTTTGATAGTGAAATATAGATAAAGCGATGAACAGAAGAAACTCATACTCCTTTTATGTACTGTATTATTGTTGTGCATCCCTGCTTTCTGTGATTACTTTATGAACCTTTGACATTATTATCATGATCATAATTTTCGCCATTATTATCGTGATCATAACCTGTACCATTACTATCATCATCATAACCTTTGCCATTATTATCACGATCATAACCTTTGACATTATTATCATGATCATAACCTTTGACATTATTATCATGATCATAACCTTCGACATTATTATCATGATCATAACCTTTGACATTATTATCACGATCATAACCTTTGACATTATTATCATGATCATAACCTTTGACATTATTATTATGATCATAATCTTTGACATTATTATCATGATTATAACCTTTGAAGGTTATCAGAAAATACACAGTTTTAGATTTTGGAAAAACTTTTGTTTCTCAGTACTGGATTTGTATATGTCCAATCATTGGCCTTTTAGACCTAAAAATACAAATTTTTTTTTTTTACTTTTCTTATTTTGCATTATAATTTTTATATATGGCCATCTGTCGAAAATACTCCTCGTTCGATAATGGATTTAAAAATGGGTCAAATTTTGATTGAAAAAGGTATGTTTTTTTTATGTTTTGTTATTTCAAATCGAATATTTTCTGATTACTATGAACTTGAATAGGAACATAAAAGGACTTCTTTTCATGAATGCCTGCTCAAATCTGGTTTCTTAAACCTTTACTCCTAAGCTTCAATTCTTAAGAAATTTCATGCAAGTATATAAGATTTGTGATAATCTATTAATGCCTACCATTTTTTATGTTTTGCTGGGAGTTCATGAGTGACTTAGTCAGTGACTTAGTGTTTGTTACTTTTAGAGTTCTGTTGGTCCTGGTCGCTATAACATCCGTGACTGGTATGAACATCAGCATCAAAGTGGTAATCGAAGTTGGTTTGAGTCAAATACAAAAAGATGGGATGCATCTCGAAATATATTCTTGATGTGAGTTATTATTTGACTTATCACTATAGTTTCATTCACATGAACGTAAATTTCTTATCTAAGGGAAAAAGTTCATTCTTTTGACTTAAGCAAATTTTGCGCTTTTTTTTTACGTAAGATGTGAACATAGCTTATGAATTTACGTAACGCCTTACGTTTTACATAGCCTCTACGTAAGCCGGTACGTCTCATTTTCTTACAAGCAAAAAATTTTGCTTGTAAGGCATATGAAGAAAAACTGTTCGAATTGACATTCGAAATGAGAAGTTCGTTCCATTCTCCATATTATTTGAATTTTTGTCACAAATAATTGCAACTCACCTAAAAAAACTCTACGATCATGAACTTTTGCTTGTATAAATGTGCTTACAAATGTACCTGATATGGTTTTATCCAGATAAGTTAGTCTGACCCACTCCCTTATTTTTAACTTATTGCCAGCTATTTGACCCCGACGACGACGCATTCTCCCGAAGATTAGAATAAAAGCAAGAATGTGATGCTTCTTGAGTGCTGCCATGTTGAAAAATTTCAGAAAATTCTCAAGCTCTGTAAAATTTCTTTTCACAATGAAAACACAAACGTTTGTACATGTCAACAAAACGATATCTAACACTTTTTTTTTTCCTTACTTAAAATTTTTACTTAAGCCTTAGGTAAAAAATTTACGTTCCTGTGAATGAAGCATATATACCATTCAAAACATTTTGCCTATGCTTAATTTTTCAAGAACAGTTTTTTGTATTTTTTATTTAAGATTCATCATCAAACAATTAATCTATGCGTTACGAGATTTAAATATTCAATGATGCTTTGCTTAATTCGAAACCTTTCAACGACAACTATTAAATTAATTTCATGTTAAACTCCTTCTAATTATTCTAATTATTTTAATTATTCTAATTATTGCGTTAATGACGCATAAATATTAACTTAGAGCTTAGGTTTCGCCAACGCACAAACAATTAAAATATAAAATTAGGTACGTGTAGAAGGAAAGCTTAGTTAAAATTTTCCAGTTGGATTGTCAAATTTTACCTCTCTTTGTATTCAATTGCAACGCTTGCCGTAAATTTCACTTTATTTATCGTTAATTTTGCTATTTTTATTCTTTTAGGATTTTATTTTTATTCTTGTTTATATTTTTAGGGAAAGAATTCTTTCAAAGAACATATCAAAAAAAGAAGACGTTATTCTTGAAATAGCCCAAAACCCACGAAATATTAACAATCCGTATATAATCGTAAATTCATGTAGAACTAATTTATTTATTTATTTATTTTATAAAACAAAAATATTTATATTTTTTAATTCTTGACAAATATAGCAGAGGTTGGCTTGGGTTAAATAAACGTTGTTTAACTGAACATAATGAAACTACTATCAATGTTTACTTTTTCACCAGAATAAAAAAATGAGTTTCCTTCAATATTTTACTAGAGATGCGTGTTTATTAAAGCAAACTTTAAAGGACGACAAGTAAGTAAGTAAGTAAGTAAGTAAGTATTTATTCTGCCACAAACAAATAAACATTCGATATGAAAACTACAAGACAACAGATGAAAAAATAAAAGAACACTAAGGTAAAAACAAATGGTGGCAAGGATAGGCACAAAAGTTGTTTGCCACATCAAAATTTCCATTGTGGTCCCGTTACACATCACACACAAAAAAAGAAGTGACTAAATATTGATTAGATACCATTATTTTATGTCAATACTGGTAAATACAGTTTTATTTTTAAAGGCTCGAACAACGTGCCATTTAAAGGAGGAGACAACAAACGACAAATTGTTGCCACATTTGGAGTTATTTCTATTGATAATTTCTTGCCAATTCAATTAATTTAAACCGGGAAAACCAAGCATTGATTACCAAAGTATGTTTTTCCATGAAGCTTTTCAGTGGGTTTTACAATGAACCATTGTTCCACCACTAAAAAATCTGTGTGTTTGAAGAAATCATTTTTCTTTACTTTGAGAAATTAATGAGAGAAAAAGGAATACCAGTGCAACAATACTCCATGGTTATAATTGATACATTCAAAGGGAATAATAATGGTGTATTAAAGGAACTTTGCTCCGATAACAAATGTAAAGTTACCATTGCCCCTAACAACTTAATCAAAAATTTTCAACCAATTGATATATCTTTTAACAAGGCAGCGAAAGACTTTATTCAAAATAGGTACAACAAGTAGTTCTCTCACCAAGTAACCAACCAGTTAAAAGATGGGATTGATCCATCAGATGTAAAAATATCCTATAATATTTCTGTATTAAAGCCGTTACATGCCAGGTGGATATTATACTAGAGGCAATAGAGAACTGCAAAGAAGTGATAGAAAGAGTTGAAAATCCTTTTCGCAATTAGAACATTAGCTTGTTTTTATTACGCTTACGTTTAGACTTTTAATGAAAGATATTGCATACACTTGACTCTGGTATTGTTCGATTTGTATTTCCAAAATCATAAAATTTTTTTCATGTCGAAAAAATTCCTCACTTTGATTACAGATAAGGCACATGTCTCGACGTGAAAAACACCAAATAAGAAAAGTAGATAAAGACGTATTGGAAGGAGCTTATAAATGTTTGTTTAAAAACTGGATTTATTGATTTTTATTGATATTTTAAAGATTAGGTACAAAATTAATAAAGGAAAATTTTACTCCATCAAAAAAAAGGTAAGTTATTTTTATTTTTATTTGCTATTTTTTTCTGATTTAAAAATTATGGTTCGTTCTTTTCAGCTCCATTAAATATTTGAGATCTTTTGCGTAAAGAAGCCCTATTTTTTTTTTATTATTTTTTTTTTTTGGTAAAATGAGGTTGAAACTGTTTTTTTCCTGTTTTTATTCAAAAAAATTTATGATTTTAACGAATTACAATGCTTAAAAATGGATAAACATGATGTTCTCGGTAAATATTGTCCCTGCTCACTCTCCTAATCGTCTATTAAGGAATTTAGATTAAAGGGTTTAAATCATTTAGCAATGCAAGCAAGCTAAAAGATATTTTTCTGTCGTACATAGATGTGACCTGGTGTAACCACGGAAAATGTCCAAAAAGAGATTTGACAAAATTTAACAGTGTAAAATGGAAATGAAAAAACTCAACAACAAATGTTCGTCATAGTGAAAGTCAAAAGATTCCACTTCGGGATGTTTGGGTTTGAAGCTACTTTCAGGACCAAGAAAACACAGAATAGTTTCAAGACTTGCTCCTATGGGGTTATGCATCTCAATTGCGAAATTGATAACACAGCTTGGAGATGAAGTTTCCAAATTTACACCCGTACTTCTAAAATTAACAAGGCCAATAGTAAAAGGCTGGTTGATATCTGGAAAATTTGACTTGTCTTATCAAACTTGTTCTTTGGTGATGTTGGTTGATTAAAAATAGAGCAAAATACCACATTGGCAGTTTTTAAAATAGAGTTAACCGTTAACTTTATTATATGATGACAAAGTTTCTGTGATGGCATCTCTTACAGCATCTTTTTATGTTACTATGACGTTTTTCTTTTCCATTTTTATGCGCTTTTAATCCAAGAATACACCATATAATGTCATCAATAAATCTTACGATATGAAAACTTAATTTGACACCAGTGTATCGTTGATACAAAGTTTAAAACAATTGTTGGAATACAGGCGCTACGCTTTAACACTGAAGAATATTTTTCATATAGTTAATTATCTCCGCAAAAACCACTCCATATAATATTTTATCGTTATAAACTACGGAATCTTGGGTTTCATGTAACTTTTTTACTTTTCTATATAGTACTCTCAGACATTTTTTATTGTACGTTGACTCAGTTGCAACCATATCGTCCTCGCTTAAACGTGCTAACGACACATCGTCACTTAAACTTTCTGCACCTTCAAGAACACTTTGATCTAACTGAGACGTTGCAACTTGTCTTAAACTTTTTTCTCCCTCTAATTTCCACAGATAATAAATCTTGTTTGAAATGATTCATTAAAAAATGTAGAGATTGTCTGCTGCATGATGGTTCGGATTCATGGCCTATCGCATTATCAATAATTGTCACAGTATCTAGGTCAACATCCATTGGATGTTGTTTATTAGCTAAACGCTAAAAATGAAAATCGTTGCATTTGTTTCTACATGTTTTATGAAACTTAGCGCTTTTTGAAATAAATGTATCATTTAGTGATAGGGAGTTTTCTGATAAAAGGTTTATAGATAAATCAAGAAAATGAGCTTCCTTGAACCTTTGTAAGGCTCCTTCAAGACGTTATTTATTTGGTTGTCGTTTCCGAGATTAAGCAATTTTTCATATTCGTTTGATTGACAAATCAAACATAGACCACACTTTGTTGGTAAATCCCTAGAGGCAGCAATAAATCTTTTGGTTAGCTCTTGCTATATCAGTGACTCCCTCCAAATTAACCTAATGTTAAGTTAAACAACTATCCTAAATTTTTTTTTATAATTAATTTTACATTATTATGCAAATCTACATTATATTTTTCATACGGTTAATTTCGGAAAAACATTTTTATCTTAACTTATCTTTCCGATTTGTCCAGTTGAGCTTCTGTAAAACTAGTCTGGCCCAGCCATCAGTTAATTTTAATTTCCCACCGAACTCTTTCAATAAATCAGGTCTGTTTGCTCTGACAACACTTTGCAATAGAAATAAGTTGTCACCTGTTGATGACAAGACTAGCAAGATGTGCTCAAATTGCGATGTCTAACAAATAACCAAATAAATTAAACATCATGAGATAATAAATACAAAAACAAATAAATAGAAAATCTAAAAAATATTAATAGAATCTAACTCATCCTGATTAGTGGCATCAATAGTCATAAACGAGTATCTGCAAAATTGGGTAAATATTAAGAATGAAACTTCCCATGATATAACAAAATAATTCTTCACTTTGGTATATTTCTTTTATAATAAATTTATCTTTTTAAACACAAATGCAGCATATAACCACGTGTCTACTTCCATTTTATAATCCATTTGTTATTTACATCTTCCCTCTTGTCATAAAAAAGCATACGCAGTTTTGGATTCAATAGAAAAGTCTGCAGATTTGCTATGAGTAGTAAGAATCCGTAGTTTACAATAGGTAATAATTCCAATTAGAATGTACTAACTTTTAGCATCTTTTTTCAAACAAACGATGTATCTCAAAAAAATCCTTTCTTTCTTTTCGTTTGTTTTCAGTCAGTAAATATCATATATATTATTTTAGTCGCTGATATTACTTAATAGTTGTTTCTAAAGTAAATAATATAACTGAGCTAAATATCAATTAGGAAGAAGTAAATAAGCATTTAGAAAAGTAAGAAAAAATAATTCTTTATTTAAGATCTTTATGTACAAAGTTTTTATCATTGTGAATGAAAAAACTGAATTAAATAAAGTAAAATTCATTTAAAACAAAAAACGATCATAAATGTATTTCATTCATAGATAAAGTTTTTTTCATAACAAACCAATATGCAAAACAGTTATAGTCTGCGTTTTAGATAACCTTTAAAATATTGAGAAGGAAAAATTGCTGGTGTACGCTTTCCATGCTTTTTATTCCACTTGAAGAAAAATCTCATTCCGAAAAATTTTGTTTACTATAACGGTAATGAAGTAAACGAACTTTTTTTTTTCCAACTTTTATCCGAAGATCAGAACCATAACCTGCCCCTAATAAGCTTTTGCACACAAAAAATCTTTACATAGCAGCTCGCACTAACAAACCACCTAATTTTAAATCATTTTGTTTTTAAAATGCAGTCGAATTAGACCAAATAAACTTCCTAATTTTTTAAAACAAATTAGTCCAAAAATGGGGTTTTCTGGAAATGAAGCTTGTGGTTTAAATCGTCAACCAATGTCATAGTCATCTGATTGAAAGATATATAATGTTTAGCGTTTTTCATCAAAACTACATTCAAAGAATCTTTATAGGATTTTGCTATAAAAAGATCTGATCGAGCGGAATGTAAATATTGAATAATTGACTCTGTTGTTAGTTTATGTATAAAATATTTTTTTA
>JAUZNK010005272.1:0-26130 GCA_035046665.1 Euphysa ruthae
ATACATACATACATACATACATACATACATACATAAATACATACATACATACATATAGTATTAATACATTATAGTATTCTGGTGGGGTGTACATACACAAACTGAGTGAGTCCCTGATGCTCCAACAGTTATGCACCATTTTGGTCTTAAACTAAAAAACTTAAAAAGCTCAATAAACTTTTCAGGATATTTAGTTTTAAAAGAAACATACAGTTCTTTAAGATTGCATAATATAAGACAATTTTGCCTGTGTTGGTGCCAATTCTTAAATTATCTTTTTTATCAGGTATTCGCCTAGTAAATTCATCATCGTTGTACATTTCGTTGACTGTTTTTTCAGAAAGTGTTTTTTCTTTGTAACTGGAACTGAAAATATCCCCCTTGTTTTCTTTAGTTCACGAGTTTTTCGGATTTTGTATTCAGGGATATTGAAATACGAGGCAGCATATTTTCTCGATCAAGACTCGGGTGAACTTGATCCTCTGCAACTATTTTCAATGCGAAGCTTCACTGCCACCTTCAATTGAGTTGCAACTTCTTGAAAGTTTTAAACTAAATTTATCATGGGCAGCAGATAAATGCCTTTGCTGTCTAACACTACAACTGGTCTTTCTTTCAGCTGGATCTTGACTTTCATATTTATATTTCCATTTATCACTAAAGTAGTAACAAAACTTCGTACAAAATACTATCCTTATTTTGAGAAAAATATTCTAGCATGAAATTAAAAGATATTTTAAAATAAATCAACTAGTCATAACTATTTTGTTTCTAACTCAAAGACAGAAACTACACTAAAAGAAAAAAAGACCCTTGTGTTAACTACATACTATTGCACAACAAAGTTGTATGGAAACAGCATAACTTTAACCATTACTTTTAGTCAAAAATAAGGCTTAAAAGCATTTCAGCCAATATTCTTGCCAACATTTTAGGGGCCTGAAACACAACAATTTATTTTCTTTTATAAAAAATTTAAGCTATTTTCTTACTGAAATTTTTATCAAACTTTTAAAAATGGCTACTGCGCTTCACTTATTAATCCGAGTGCAGGGAATTTTGCCCAATAGCGGCGGTTTACTGATATAACGTCATTATAAATAAAATAGTGCGATACTCAATAAAACTACACTTGAATTTTTTAATCCAGCCTCACGCTGACATTGCCTGTTTTTAGAAAGCCTTGTTCAGCACTCAAATTTTATTGTGAGGTCAACAAAAGTGATTTTATTAATATATGAATACAGAAATTCGATTTTTAAAGTTGGTTTTTTTTTTTTTTAATGAAGACAAATTAATTTTTTTTTTTTTTTTTTTAATTTATTGTTTTAAATATAAGCTTTCATGCAAAGGAATTAATTGTTTTTGTGATTATATCCAGGCATTCTGATAACTGTTCATCATTAAATACCAAAGGAGGAGAGAATCTTATAATATCTCCGTGGGTGGGCTTTGCAAGTAGTCCATTGTCACGAAGCCGCAAACAAACAGCGTAAGCATCATAATCTAAATATAACGAAAATATTGCAATATTGACAAGATTAAGTATTAACAGTTTTCTAGGTTTGCTAAGCTCTAAACTCATATTCTACTTTGATGTCCTACTAGCTCAGGAATAAACTACACATAATAATTTTCTTAAAAAACAGAAATTCTCCATTATCTTATGAAACTTTATGTCTAATGTCTGAGTAGCAATCTATCATAAAAATTCAGCTATTTTGGAGAAAATTTAAATCACTTAAAATAATTTATTGTTATCTGACCTAAAAGCTGAGAATTTGAAGTTAAAATGGTCTGTTTATAAAGATTTGGGTAAATTGCGGCTAAATGTTGGTAAATCAAAGGTACGAATTACCACAAAACATTTTTTTTTTTTGAAAAAAATCACCTAAAAATTCTAGTACAGATAATAAACAATACTTCAGATAATAACCAATACCGTACTAGATGAACATGTAAAATTTAGGATGAATTCCATATGCGGTTCCTGAGAAAACCACCAGCCCAAAATATAACGCTTTGAGAAAACAGCGATTTAAAAAATTATTACTTAAATCCTTTAGTAAACAATAGTTACTAACGTTGACACCAACATCCATTTGTAATTTGGAAAAAAATTTCTCTAAAAACGTTCACCATTATTAAAATGTAGAACATCTGACGAAACACCGATCCATGGAAATCATTGCATTCGTCGTGACGAGATTGTTTTTTTAACTCTCATATGGAAAATGCTCTAAAAGTCTAGAAATTTTCCACTTTCAATTGAACCTGCTGTAACTACACCGTTATTCGACGCATATCCACGCTTTTGCCACGAACCATCGAATCTGCACATTACGTCTGCAGATGTTTTTCCAGAAGGTATTAATTCATTTGATGCGGTCTTCATGCTTTCATCAACTAGACACTCATAAGTATCCATCAAAGTGTGTAATGTATCATTGTAGCTAGTTTTATTCATTGGTGGTTTCATATTCATTATACCGGTAAATTTCTCTATTTCAGATAGCCCTTTTTCTATTTCACGAAATGCAATAACAGCACGTGTGTTGATGTCAAAAGGTTTGCGTCCAGCAAATTCTCTACAAGGCGTTAATTCTTCTTTTATTTCAGTTGTTGCATTATTTTTGTTGCAGGTAAGAGATGAATAAAAATCTGTTTCTCAATCACAGTTGTCGCATAAAACCGAGAAACTGAGAATCGGTCCAAACTTCTTTGCGGAATCGCATGCTAAAGAAAGCGTCTCTTCTCCTTCAAATATTTGGACATCTTAAAAGCTTTAAAACATTTGCAAATAAAGAAAAGTTCATAAAGAAATTAAAGTCATCAATATCATTTGCAACTTTCCCTTGTCGGGATTTTTTGGCAGATGCAAACGTTGTTGTTGTTGCTGCAATGGCTACGAAGAACTTTCGATGTTTGTGCACCTGTTTCTCTAGAAGTTTTCTTTTTTTCTAGGAATGCACCTTTTGTGCTACTTACTTTCTTTTTAATCCTCCCATCTTTTTTTAAAGTATTAATATAACAATAATTAGAAAGATTTGGTTGGATTTGGTATTTATAAAAGCGTGTGGCTTGAAGTATGTAACAAAGCTAATGCGTGGAATCAATGTAACACGCACGAAAAATACATTTTAAACAAGAAGCAATTGCATAACTACAATCTCCGTTTTCCGTAGTTTAAAATGGAATACATTTTTTTTAGTGTTTAAAAGTCTAATTTTGGGTAAAACCATAAAGCAACGGAGCAAACCGTTACTAGGGAAAATAACGATGAACAACTGAATACTAGTCTGAATTAAATCCCATTTTTAGCCTATTTATGTAAATTTTTTTACTAGACCATCTTGATATTCGTATTTACGGTAAATAAAGGTACTAAAAAAGGCATTGATTTTTTTCTTTTTTTTATTTTTTTATTTTTTTAATTGTATAAAAATAAATGACAACAATATCTCTAAGTTTATAATTTTTTGTCAAAATCAAACGATGAAAAAGAGAAAAATTATTAAATAACATTTTTTGAGAAAGTTTCACTCATTTTCGGACCTGTGACCAAGACTTAAATAAAACAAATGCCAAAATTTCTACAGAATTAAAGCATAAAAACTTAAAACTTTTTTTCAGTCAGATTTGAAATGTTTCGTGGCCTAGGACCAATAAAATTTCCAAACTTTCCTATATGTTAAAATATTAATTTTTACACATCGCAAACTTCACTTTTTACTTTTACACAAAATTTTAAGTAAAATTGAAGCAGTTTATGAATAAAACTTGATGATTTTTATTTTTTGATCAATTTTAGCATTTTTTAGAGCCTGGAACTAATATTTCAGAGCCTTTTTTATATACAGCTAACCTCATGCAAAAAGTTATAAAAAAATAATAAGCGGTACTCAAAACTTAAAATTTTTTCATTATTTACAGGCTTCAAGAAAAGAAATTATACATTTGAGAAAAAAGACTAATCATGATTTTTGAATATGGTTCAATCTTCAAAACAACTTTTTAGCCACACGAAAACAAATCGCCTTACCGTAAATATCTCTAAAACATTTAACAATCCTTTCTTTCTGTTACATGATATACTCAATCTAAATATTGATAAAACCGTAATTAGAAAAACACTTACCATTGGTTTCAGGAATAACAACTGCATTGAACAGACCCTTTCCACGTATGGTTGTTGCTACATTAGGATCCAGCGACTTGGTAAGGTGTTCACGAAAAACTCTACCTAACCGATGTGAATTTTCTGCTAGCTTTTCTTCTATTAATACCTAAGTAATGATTTATTTAAATTAAAATGTAATTTTTCGACCAAGTCAAAATTTTCATCAATTTATTAATTCATTGACTTAACCGGAGTCCAAAAATAGAGTAATTATTTATCGCTTCAAAAATCTCCACATAACCCTCCCTCACACATTTCCCTATATATATAAATATAAATATATATAAAATCCTCCCTCGAAAATAAGCACTCGCCCTCTTAACCACTAAATGAAGAAAATTATTTATGAGCACCCAGGGCGGTAATTAGAGGTTTCACAAACACATCAAAATACCAACCTCCAGAGCTGCAATTGCAACTTTTGCTGCTAATGGATTTCCACCAAAGGTAGACCCATGCTAAAAGTAAAACAAAAGCATTCATTAACATATTTTTCGGCAACCGCTAAAATACTTCTAATTTCCAACCATTCTCTAAAAAAGCATTCATTAACATATTTTTCGGCAACCGCTAAAATACTTCTAATTTCCAACCATTCTCTACAAAAGCATTCATTAAAGTATTTTTCGGCAGCCACTAATTTAAACATATAACAGCCAACATCTCATATTAAAAAATTTCTATGCTTAATGTAACGACTTCGACTTTTAGGACAAGCCTTTCTCATAATTTTTATAACAGCACGTTAATCATATTTAGAAAAATATCAGTTTGCAGCAACAAGATTTGCTATTATTAACTACTTAATTGATCTATTCGTTTTATTGTTTTTCCTACTTTTCTTGCATATAATTCTATTAAAGTGAAATAAACTTACTTCATAATAAAATTAAAGATAAAGTTTGTTTTTACAACCTATGTATTACCTGTCCAGGGCGAATAGTCAACATAACTTCATCGTCTGCTAGCACAGCGGATATCTACATAATAGAAAACAGTTTGAAAACGCGAAAATATAAACCTTTTGCAGACTTATGAAATCGTATTTAGAGTACGATTAGAAAAGCTGTGATTATAAAACACCAATATATATATAAAGGTTTGAGAATAAATCGCAAAATTGTTAAAAGGCCGTCGTTAAAAATGGTATATGATAATTGTTAATAGAAAAAAACTAAATTTTCTTACGCTACCAGTCATTAATACACAATAAAGCTGTAAATAGTATTGAGATTAAGCTTGATCTATTGGAAGAATTAGATTAGTTTAAAAATTAATGAAAAAATCAATCCAGGCGCTTTGCAATTAACCGTGAGACCAGCAGCACTGACTAAGTCTATATATCTTGTTAGAGCTTTAGATTCGTTTTTAACCAAACAGGTCAGTGTACTTTAAAATTATCCAATGTGAAACACCCTTTACAAAAGGCGAGTTAATTTTTCCAGATGAGTTTTGATTTTACGAACTGAGTTATTAGTTTTTCCGTTAACCAAGATAGTATGACCCACTCGGTTTGATTTCGTACTTGGGTTGCAACATTTACATTCGAATGGAAAAATTAAAACAGTTATGTTTAATGACAAGAAATTAAATATTAAAACAAACAATAGATGTTTAAGATTATACAAACTTTATTAATTAAAAAATGTGAAGGCGTGACAAAATAGGAAAAAAAGGCACAAATTTCTGCGGAGTCAGCAACAAAAAAAAAAAACCTTCCTTTCTATTTACTATAGAGAATTTTTCGCGTTACTGCCAAATGAGCTCCAGCTGCAAAGCTCGCTGCTCTCGCTTTTTTGCTTTCGCAAAAATGGAATGAAATTTTTTAAGTCAACACTATTTACAAAAATTTAACGTAGTTAGTCTGTTAACAGGCAAGCATAGGGCGTCACACGAGGAACATGAGCAAGCACTATACGAAAGGGATGATAAGTAAAATTTCTGACCATCTTGATTAACATAAACTCAGCAAAACGGTAAAATAATTGAGACTAATATAATCTATCAAAATATTTTGTGATCGAATAAGATTATATTCATAATACACTTAGACAACAATAAAAGAAAACATATAAATTTGGTGATTAACAGTTCTTACAAATTTGGTGATGGTAACTTCTTATAAACATGATGGTGGTAAGTTCTTGGACATTTTTGAATAATCAACATTAAAAATTTGCTAAATGCAATTGAAATTATTTTCCAAACGTTCCTCTGTCATGGGTAGTCATCTTTTAATAGTGGGTGGTAATATATTATATCATGGGTGGTCATTTTTAAATAAATTTGACTTTCTATGATCTCTCGCCATTATGGTAAATAAAAAATAAAAATATAATAAATGCTATCGTTACAATGAATTTGACTGGTTATTTTATCTAGAAAAGAGAATCTAAAAATAAATGTCAAGTTAAAAAATCATAGAATAAAAAAAAAATGGGATGCAATTTTAAACCACTTTGAATCCACCTGCTTACGCGACATTTAACCAGTCAATAGAATCCACCCCAACTGACAACTAATCATTTCGATAGCCAATATTACCAATAATATCCCCGATTGTCAACTTACTGGCATCATACCCCCTGACAAAGCTTTACCAAGCACCACAAGATCAGGTCGAACGTTTTCATGATTTACACATAACATTCTGAAAAACAAATATAAAATACAGATGAAACATAAACATTTCTGTGAGAAAATTTCAAAAGAGTAGTACAAGCAATAAGAGACAAAACTATATTTTATCAGCAAAAACTTTGCATTCAAATTTTTGAAGTCTTGTAATAATCTGGAACCAATTTCAGCCATGCAGCACCATCCGCTACAGCTCCTTAGTGATTTAGGAAAAATAACAGAAAAAATTTCTCCTAAAATCACAAATTTTTCTTATTTTTTTATACTTTTAGCTAAAACTAAGAGACCTTGTTTATATTACTATTAAAAACATGAACCAAGAGTTTTTTTTTCCTTTTTCTAAATCTACATAATTTTTACAGTATCTAGGCAAAAATTATTCATTGTTAAAAATTTAAACACGCATAGTTATACACTACTTTTAAACTTAAATCTGTGATTAAGGGAGAGCGTTTTTTTTTTCTTTTTTTTTAAACTGACTCTTATGTGGCACAATTTGACAAATCGAAGAAAATTCTTCGTGATGTTAAATAAATTAGCTTATACATTAAAAATCAAATTTCATAAACAATTATTTCTAGTTGAACTGAAATTGTAAAATATTTCGATGCACTAATACGAATGGAAAGAAATGCCTCAGACGAAGTCAACTCTAAACCTAGGCTTGAAACCTCAAGTTTTATAAGTTTATTAAAAATTCTTGTGGTCAATTTTTTTATATATATATATATATATATTTTTTTTTTTTTGGCTATTTAAATCATTGGGTAAAATAGTTCGACATGTATGCGATTTAAATTACGATCTGAGAAAGAAGACCAAGGGTCTTGATTTCATTCGGTAACACATCCATAAACACCACAAAGCGACTAGCTATTCCACAAGTTGCCAAACTCACTTTAGGTATACATTTACCGATGAAACACCTCGCCATGTTGACGTTGTTTCCAAACGACCATACTTAATAAGTTACTGATAAGCAAAAGAATTGTGAACAGTCTCAAATAGCTTGGTTATTAGAAAACCACAATAGCTATTTTAAGTATCTAATAAAGTCAGCAAGAAATCTACTCCCTAGATCTGAAACAATAATACTGGTCACATCTTATAAACAATTAGGAGTAGAAACAGTTATTACAAATTCTTTTTTACCCAATTGAGGCCTGTAGAAAACACTAATTTAAGGTACTTGCATGGGTCGTGTGTGCCAAAAGTTAAATTTACTTTAGAAAAATTTGATAACACCTTTACAAGTTGTCGATTTTTTTTTTTTTTTTTTTTTTAATTAACTTAGAAATCAATCCTAAACGGTTTATAGAATAAATTTTGTAAAGGAATTCTATCTTAACTAAAAATCTATATTTATAATTAAATTAGAAAGCAATAAATTTTATTATATTATCTATCAGAATTAAGTCTATTTAAATGGTTTATTTCTTCAAGTCATAAAAGTCATGCTAAATCTGACAAATACCGCGAGAGAAATAATAATCCCTTATCATAAAAAAAGCAAGCTATCAAATAATTGATAGTAATGAGTTAAAAAAACCTTGATATTAACCAACACAAAACATTAAAATGGAGCAAAAATGTAACAGTATTAGCTAGGATTAAATAAAACGATTGCCTACAGCCAAACTCAAAAATGTCTTTATTAGTTCATATTTCCATTTGCGTTTCACGAGTAAAAGCAAATCTTTAAACTTTTTCTAAATATATCTTACTTTCCAGTTCTACATAAACCAGTCTGTACTTCGTCAGCTATCCATAAAACCTAAAAAAAATATATAACTTATATATATATTTAATTACAGGACATATTTTAAAACAGTGTTTTTCTTCAATAAATACGTCCACTCGAATAATCAATCACCTTTCAATACATAATTCACTTCCTTAACTCTTGAATATGACCAACTTTTAAACGAATTCTTTAACCACAACAAATCAACAATCATAAATCACAAGAGGACACGAGGATACTGTCGTTAGCTTTGGGTGAAAAATCTTCCAGTGTATTTCTCCACAATAAAAGGAGCGAATTTTTTAAATTGGCGCAATCAACTACAAAAAAACAACTCATCAATCGATTGCACGTTTCTGTTACATATGACAACATGGTAAGACTTAAACTCATACAATAAACACAAATTTTGCTTGAAGTGTTTACTGAAAAAAAAAAAAAGCATATATAATGAAGACAAGATTCGAAATAATGAGATGACATGAGCTTCACGTGATTAAGCTCCGAAAAAACAATTTTCAGATCAATTTAGTCTGAGGCACTATTTTGTTACCTCTATTTAGTTAACTAAATTTAACAATCATCTTCAAAAAATACTTAGAAATTATAAAACTGTATTAAAAAAGATTGTTGAATATAATGACCTGCTTCCAATTGAAAAATAATAGATATCATTTATGTGTTTATTCCAGTAAATTCCTTTTAAAACTTAATTTTACTCAGAAGGCTAAAGAAGGACTCACGTTATACTTGGTACATAACTCGCGAACTTTGGACAAGTAGCCAGCATCTGGAAGAACTACTCCTGCTTCTCCTTGAATAGGTTCCATCATAAACGCACAAGTATTTGGGTCTTTCAATTTTTCCTAAAGCAAAACATAAATAGTTTCAACTTGAAAAGGTAAGAAAAATCTTCGTTCTAAAATTTCTATACCGCTCTTCACAAGCATCCAAAGAGGTGGTTTTTGATAGTTGATGAGACCAGCATTTGCATCAAACATTAAAAATGATATTTAAATTCGTTTAAATTTAAAACTAAGACTCGCAATTAAGCAAAAATCGAATGTATAATATATATACCTCTAAGGCTTCTAAGTTGTTATAAGGTACCATACCAAAACCAGGCATATACGGTCCATAATCACCACTGCAATCAGGATCTGATGATGATGAGCACGCTGCTAAAGTTCGGCCCCAGAAATTATTCTCAGCAAAAATAATTTGAGCTCTATTCTTTGGAATACCCTTTACTTTATACGCCCATTTTCGTGCAAGTTTACACGCAGTTTCACCGCCCTCTGCACCACTGTTCATTGGAAGTACCCTATCATAGCCAAAAAGGTTAGTAGCATACTCTTCAAACTCACCAAGGGCGTCACTGTAAAATGCCCTTGATGTTAAAGTCAGAATATCTGCTTGCTTTTTTAATGCATTCACAATTTTTGGATGACAATGCCCTTGATTTAATGCTGAGTAAGCACTTAAGAAATCAAAATAACGCCTTCCATCAACGTCCCAGACATGCACACCTTGTCCTCTACATAACGCCACAGGTATTGGCGCATAGTTCTGAGCACCAAATTTATCTTCTCTTTCAAATATCGCAGTTGCTTTTTTGCTATGTGCCCTCAAACTCTTTGCACTTTTTAGTGAAGAAGTTAGTTTGGAAAAACGAGACAGCATTATTAGTATATTGTTATTGACTGGTTAATGATTGAAAAAAATTAAATTTTATTTTATCATGATTATATATTTTGTTAGTTTATATATAAAGAAAAGTGTATCGCATTTATGTAAATAATCCTACAACACAATGAAACAAAAAAAGTTAGCATTCAGGGCGTAACAAATTTATGATGTTTTATACGTCTACAATTTTTTGGAAAATTACGGACGTTATAGATAGTTATCAATGCATATAAATTTTTATGCTCATTTTTCCACAAAAATTTGAATTTATAATGAAACCCAGCTATTGTATATTGCTTGATATGTATATATTCATTATTTCAATTTTATTTTATTTAGCGAGAGGTAAATCATTCAGTATGAATATAAAGTGACAGCAACTAATACAATTGATGGTATTTTTTATTCAACCTCTTAAAACCAAAACAAACAAACAACTTTACTACTGTAATATGTACTTTTTCTTTTAAAAACGCTTTTTCACAAGTGATAGTAGCTACCAAAGCAATTGCCTCAATTATCTCCTACAGAGAACCAGTCAGGCGGGTTTCCGCTACACACTATTCCAGCATGGTTAAAAAGATTAGTAATATTTACCCTCGGACTTTGGCTTTACATTAATATCTAAAAAAATTGTAAAACTCCATCACAACAAAAATTTCCACTTCAAATTCTTTTTAACACATCTAAAATGAGTTAAAGAGGTCTTTGATTTAAGAACAACAAAAAATTATATTGACGATATTATACATAGATTCATAAATAAATTTACAAACAACTTCAAATTCTGTTGAAAACAAGATATATAATTGATATTACATTAAGTAAAATATAGATTACTACTATTGAATAACTATCCAACCGTAACTAAGCGTTATTACTTCAACGGATCATTTACTTTTATGTAAAAAATTAAATTAAGAATTAAAATCATTATCACAACACGTCTTGCATACAAAATCCTTTCTTATGACTTATTCATTATGGAAGCATGTTAAATACGTCTGACAAACTGTTACTTATAAGAATAAGGAATTTGTAGGAGTAAATATTGTTTATCTCCATTATTACTTCATTATTATCATTATTTCCTATAAATATATGACCTATAAATACTGATAAAATGTTTTTTATTAAACACCATTACTGTTTGCCATGATCATACTGTGAAAAATGCGTATATTTTTCTGGACAATATAGTGAAAGATTTCTAATAAAATTTTGAAAAGTTTATTTTTGCCATTTTAACGCATTTTCCCCATGCTACGCATTGTTACAAAGCTAGGAGCCAAGTGCTCTTTTCTGTGAAATTAAAAGGTGACGCTTAAGGGGCTAAATTTATTTACTGAGGAAAACAGTATTTAAAATTTCTTTTAATATTTGTTTGGAAAAAAAATGTAAATGCATATAAAAAATGATTTTAGCACACTAATTTAAAGATGAGTAGCTAGAGTTCGTGAATGTCTTCTTCTCAAAGTACCTTTCTTCTATACCAGAACATTAATCAGAAATCAGTATATGCCACTTCAGCATTATTGAGAATTTTAAATATATAATGGCTGAAAGACCAAAATAGTATTTTTTTTTTTTTTTTTTTCAATATGCTCTTTGCCATATATTGTTGAAACGTAAATCAATGGTGATTTTTATAACTACATTACAAATAAATAAATTTTAAAAATCTTAATATAGCTAAAATTAATTATAAAATGATTTACTTAGGATTTTGAAGAGTTTTATCACGTGTTTATCAATGTTTATCACGTTTTCTCAAATAAAAGTTACGCAACAACACAGCTGTAGCTATTTGACCTACCCAGAAATTGATTCAAAATAAATATAACTTGATGAATATGTATCAATTGTCAGTAACATAGCATCTAGCAAGACCATACATACCTCAACAGTTGTCCTGATGCTTCTTACAGTAACAAAGCAGCAACTAAACAACGTTGTGTGCTACCTACATTTCAAACCTGACATCTCAAATTTAACAGCATTATATAACTTCTAAATGCTTCTAACTTCAAAAATGACAGCAATACCTAAAAAGACTCTAGGGACCATAGCTATCAGAACTGTGGCAAATAAATTAACAGTTTGTGGAAGAAAAAAAATGAAAGGTTTATTTGAAGATATAAGGTAACAACTAAGTAATAAAAATAATAGAAATCTTCACGGAATACTTTATCGCATTCCTCTTTTTTACGAGCATGTATTGTTTAGTGAATGTGCTGCACAAATGATCAGTTGCATTCGTTTTCTCAAATGTAACACCAACACATCTTGATCAAATTCTTGATGGAAATCAAATATTTTAATAATTCTGTTCTTTTATAATTTATTTGAGATTTGTGTTCAAATTGATCAACAATAGAGCTCATTAAATATTTTTTTGCTAAAAGCTATTGAAATATTTGAAAAATGAAAAAAAAAAAAAAAAAAGTGAAATAATTTAATAAATTGACATTGATAAAAATTTATTTATTTACCAGCGCAACAAAACATGCTTGGCGACTAGAAAAAGTCAACGATAAGCAAAATTAGTGGTCAAACAATTTTCATTATTATTATAACATATAAACAACCTATATATTTAATTTCATACAATAAAAATCATACTGCGTAGTAACGTTATCAAAACATATTAAACGAAAAATTCGTGAATAAATACTGATAAAAAATGAATCGCCATGGAATGAAAATGTAAACTAAACAAAAACTCACGCATTGAATTATTAGTAAATCAACATAGCTTTCTTGTATTAACTTCAAAATGCTAGCCTCAATCTTTTCTAGAAATGCAGCTATAAATTAATTTCCATATGTCTTTCATACACCTTTCTCCTGGTTCTTTTCAAATTTTTTATTAAAATACTCGCCTGGTGTCTAGCACAAAAATCTTAAATAATATTGGAGAAAGGAAGGCTTAAACTACTAACATATCTCAAAAAGGGGAAGAAATGGGAGAGGGAGCACTGACTATAGTTGAATGTTTAGACATAGTGAATTTATGTAGGTTCCTGAGAACCAATTCAACATAAAATAATTGAAAAATTATTTCTTGATAACGCAACATTCAAAACATACGTGAAGTAATTTTTAATCCTTAAAGTATTGCAAAAAATTTTTATTTCATAATGGACTGAAAACAAATGTGCCAAATGTTATCTATCTAATCTTAAGTAGAAATAAAATTCTTTTAAAAACACATATTATATAATAAATTACAGTGTGTCCCGTACCGCAAAAGTGGGAAATCCTTTTTTATTTGGTTCGCTTTCGAAGTTCACATATCTAGTTAGAATACCTTCAATTGACTCACCAATGTCACTGAATTTTACAATTTAATGACTACATTCCCCTTCCAAGATGACTTAGCTGCCTTAAAAATTTTGATTATTACCTCATCCCCAAATTTTAATTTTTATTATTAATTTTAAATATTGTATTAAAAAACTCAAAATACCCTGCCTTCGAAGGTTACCAACTATGAAATTAATCAAATCTCTCCTATTTTGCTATACATTTATAACGAGCCTTCTGAAGGTTTTCTGAATCCAGCTTTTATACGGTAATGTACATGCATAAAAAAATGTGTAAATAGTAATTAAAACAATAAGTATATAATCACATAATGTTAAAAATAAAAGGTCAATTAACCTTTGCTCTCTGAATAAATGTTGAATTCTATATTTACTTTATTAGTCCAAAATTCTGTGCACAGGAACCCTTGCGAGGCAAAAAAATAATCTTAAACGAGATTTCATTGAGATAAACTTTAGTGAAATGCTCTGTATTACTTATTTTTGTAAAATAAAATGACTTTTAATAAAAAATATGTTAACAAAACTATATCATAAAATACCTCAGCAACATTATTATATAGCTACAGATGGAAACAGCAAAATTAAAATCTCTAATGAACAGAAATTTCACGATATGTTTAAACGAAGATTATCGAAAGAATAAAATTTCGGAAATTGCTTAGTTTTAAACTTCTTGCACAGATTAACTTTCGCAAATTTGTAAAACTTTCTGTTTGCGAAGGCTTGTACGAAATTTAAAATTATAAACAGGACTGACTATAAATAATAAATAAAACGTAGATAAAAATTTATTTCAATACAAACTAGACTTTTATATTCTTTTGAATCCATGTCATTCCATTCTAGATAATAATAGATGACAATAGAATAGATTTAAAATCAAAAAATATATTTTTTCAGAGTCAATGATACTGAGTCAATGACATAATAAAATAGGAAATGATAAGTTTTAACTGTGACAAGTTCCAAATTTGTTTTAATATAATAAAAAATTTCCACAGAAATTTTTGACCAAATTCAACCATTTTAGGGATCTGAGACCTGGAAACAAGAATTATTAGCTGGTATAAACTTATCCTCTATAACCTAACTTCAATGCAATATTGAAAAAATGATTAATGAATAAAAACGTCTTATTTTCTAAATTGATAATATTTTGGAAAATTCGGATAAAAAACGAACTATTCATTCAAATAAAGGCACATAAAATTTCAGGAAGAAATAACGAACGGTTTTCGAGAAATAAATGTTAGAATAAGCAGATAAACAAAGAAAAATTTTCAGAAATAAAATTCTTACTAACCGATAATCCTTCCCCACTTAATGCTGAGCATGGTTGAATTTGCCATGCTCTATCTGTGATCGTATTGAGGTTTAAACCAGTCATAAGCTGTAATAAAAAATTTAGTAAACACATTATTTTCCGTCAGAGAGGCTCATGGAACTGTGGTTTATTTGATAATCTAAATCGAAAATTTTTCCAAAATATCCAAAATTTTATTTTTAAATCCATTTTGAAAGACACAAGCAGACCTTTTCCCAATTTCCACTCAATAGTGCGTTGCTTAAGACACTAGAAAAACACAAGAAAAATCAAAAAATAGTTTTGCTAAACAAATTTCAAAATTTCCACCTCTTCAGCACCAACTGCGGATAAAAGATCCTGCTTATTTGCATATATAAGTACAGGTGTAGATGCCAATTTCTCTTCTTCTAGCAGCTCAGCCAGTTGCTAAAATAACATTGTAAAATATTTTGTTTATGACCATATACTTTTAGTGAAAAATAAAAACTTGACATGTTTAGGGGGCCTGGTCTCAGGGAAAGATAATTTTTGCATGCCATATTGTTAAAAAGATGCAATAAGTGGTCCTTTAACATCAAATAAAATTTGAAAACGAATAATACCATCAGATGATATTTGGGAGGTTTTATATTCTTCATTCACCACAGAAAGATAACCAAAAAGTAATGTTCATGAATGATCTAAACAGTTAATTTGATCTATATAAATTATGTGCACCCACCCCGCTCTCCTTCTCCACCGTTCCCTAAATAAAAATCACAGATTCTAAGTAGATGTTCGATCCAACTTTAAATCTGCAAGAGGTTTGACACCATGATCAATGTTATTTGAAAAGGACATAAGCAGTAATTACAGTAATGCAAATGGACCTACCAAGCCAGACTCTTCAAACCTCTTCTGATCTGCACTGTCTATTACATATATCTAAAACAAAAATTTAAGACTAAAAGCTTCTAGAGTATAATATTTATTCAGCAACAGTATGCTTAATTGCATTTAGGCCAAAATAAATTGATCTTAAGATTGTGCCTGAGATATATACCTCATCACACTAAATTAAACTAGTGTCCCTTTACGAAGAAAAAATTAAATAGGCGTCATATTGTGGACATATACATATGAATGCTAGACTAATTATCTGTATAACTTAGCCTTACTAGTTGTAAAAATACAAGATAAAATTTATTTAATTCTTTGCTAAATTCATGTTATTTCCTATTAAATTAACTACTGACATAAAAAAATAATCAAACAGCTTAATACATAGACTTTAAGGCTATTAAACGCATTAAAAATTAAAAACATAGCTTTCAAGAAACTCACTAAAACATCTGTATTGTCAAAGTAATTCCTCCAGTACGGACGAATAGTTTTTTGACCTAAAATAAAACACAAGTACTAGGTGACAATGGAACTACTGGAAACTACTTTAAAAGGACTATTTGCTTGCTGAAAATTAAATTTTTTTATTTGATTTTACAGACCGCAAAAAATATCATATAAAATTTTTATTTTGTTAAAAATTATCGATCAGTTCTTGAAACATTTTACATTGTTTTAAATTCTAGTCAAAATGAAAGCAGAAAATTAAACATTAAAAATTTGATGATATCAAAGCATGAGAGAATGAAGAGTTCCTTTTCATTAAAATGGATACTTACAAAACAATAGTGAAAAAATCATTGCTTTTTTTTGAGTAAAACCTCAAAAAACAAAAATTTAAAAAAACGTGCTGATGAAGACATCTGCTAATTTTAAAAATATGTTTTTTGGGCCATAATATCAAAGAGATTAATATCGGCTTTTATTATAATATTAAAAAATGACCATGAAATTTCACACTGGTGAAAATAACCATTTTACTTTCCTACATCAATATATAACTAAAAATTTAACTAGAAAAATAGTAATCATAATAAAATTTAAAATATGTGAGAAAATCTCAAAATTTTAATTTTCAGTTAAAATTTCACCAAAAAAAAAAACAAAGCTAACAAAATTTGATGGCCAAAGGATTGATAATAAAATTATTATGATTTCAAATATATTAGGGAAATCCCGACATTTTATAAGTTTTTGTTTGAATTTCACTTCAAAGCAGATGTGAAATGTATAAGAGCTAATAAATAAACTCTGATAAATTAGGCAAAAATAAATTACTTTCGTACTTAAATATCATATGATTTTTTTTTTTAATTGTAACAAAAATAACAAACAAAATTTCTCATTTTCACCATGAGCACTGCGAGCAAAAAATTCTGGTTATAAGGTCCTATGAAAAAAAAGCATTTTAAAAATGGTTAAAAATATCATCTTCAGTGAAAAAATTAACATAACGTAAGAATTCAACCAATACACAAAAGTTTTTAAACACATAAAATCTTCGCTTATATCTTTATAGCCATTTTCCAGGGGAGATATATACTACAGCAAAGATGAAGAATAACTGAGCAATAAATATGCAAGGATATACAACATTATATAAATTACCTCCTATATCCCATACATTTAATTGTATTCCTTGTGATTGGACAGATTTGATGTTGAAGCCCTGAAAAAAAATATTTTGAATTATATGCTAATTTTTCAGTTTTTAATAGGCTATAAAGACATTTTTAAAAATAGTTTATTAGGTGGTTAACTACACAAATAATTTGAATAGGCTTGAGATATGCAGGGCTGACGTTTTTCAGCCTAAAGAAATGCACATAAACTAGTTTATCTTTTATTTACCAACAATAGTATACAAGATACTGCCTCCTGGTCATCATATTCGTAAAAACAACTTGAGTAACCATTAGCAAAATAAATCAGTGGCTTATTGAGCTAAATATGTTTACTTGACTTACACAAGTATATGCCTTTGAATCTTAAAGAGTAAAATTATCTTTCTTTCAAGAGAAAGTTGCAATGTTAAAATTTTGATATTTAATGGTATTTGAGGCTTAAAAAATAACTAATAGCTAAAAATGAACTTAACAGACAGAGTGTCAGCCATTTTTCTCCCAATATTTAGAGATTATTGTAATTCTCGATTTTTAGTCTTTCCTAGCCAAGATGCTATATTTAATTTCTCTTATTTTAGAGATTATAAAGAAGTTTCAAAGCTTTTTAATGGTTGCAAACAATATCCATCAAGCTCATAAATTACAAATAACATAAACGGGGTAAAAAAAGTTTTAAATAACTTATCAAACCCTGTCATAAAAGTTATTAACTATCTCAAAACAGCATTACCTGTCAGCCAGTTTTAACTATTTTTTAAACTCAAATTAGCAACCCAGAATAACAACGTCAGAAACGACGATGTGAGAACTTCATTTAGCAACATATTAAAAAAAGCATACTATTGTATGATTCATAAAGACAAACTGACAGGATTTATAACTTGGAAAAAGACACTGGCGCATTTTACACACTAAGTAATCCAACTCCAAACTTTTATGATGCAGTAAAGCTCAAAAGAAACAAATTAATGAAACAACGATATAAAAAAACAGCATTACTTTTTTAATGACACTGAATAAAGAGCCAGAGTTTTCTATATTGATCTATTTCATGATCAAAGCGTAACTTTTATTTTTAAAATATTTTTGTTAAATCAGTCAATTTTAGTTTTCCACTTGAAAATATACAAAATTTAGATATCTTGGAAATTTTGCATGGAGAAATTCTGCAATAAGACATTTTTATTGGAGGTTAAATCTTAGTTCTAATTGGAAGAGTTAGAAATGTTCTTACTAAATACTAATATTTCTCAGCTTCACATTACTCTGACCCTTTAGTGACTGCCCATGATCAAGTTAAATTTTAAGAACGAAGTATCATCTTTTTAGCAATGTTCTACTGTTATGCTGTCTAAAAAAAATTTCACATCTCCCAGTCACTACTAGCTATAGCTTAAGTAACGAAATCACCAAAATTGCAAATTTCTTTTGCGAATACCTTTATTGCAGCTTGTAGATCACAGATGTGATCTACAAGGATCAAAATAAGTATAAGGTGGCATATCAATTTTTGATGTGATATAAATTGAAGCATATAAATTTCATCAAAAGTCTTTTTCGGGAGAGTTAGGCCTCAGAAAGTGCACCAATATCTAAATCATTATTAGCTTAGAGATAAAATATTTATTTTTGGCGACGTTTTGGGAGAAACGCGCTTATATAGGTTAGTAGAAAATTAATATAAATTAATATAATAAAAAGAAATATTTATAAATGAAACACTACACTTGGTTATTTGTGTTGAGGATTGTGGAGGACATTTTACTTTTTCGTTTTTCGCCAAATTTTGATCCTGATTGCATAAAGGGCTTTCACTTTATTTTATTATTAGTATGAAAAAATTCTCAGTGCAGTTAAATTGTTGCCAACCAGGTAGTAAACAACTATAAATGCTTGACTAAAGAAATTTTTGCTAATTTTCATCAAAAAAAAGACACTTATCAAGCACAAAAAGTATATAATTATATTTTATTCTTTTCTTTTATGAGCAAATAATTTATAATAATAAAGGTAGGTTCAACAACAATTTTAGAAAGAAATTTGAGGGGAATTTTTGGGCTGTTTTTTTATTTTTAGCATTATAATCTATCCAATTTAACCTAATCTAATCAAAATGAAGTTTTGAAGAATTTAAAAGCAAGTCATTGATTTATTTACTTAGTCATGGTCAATGCTTTTAATGTGTTTAAAAGGAGCTATGTTGTTGTTGTTTTTGCAATTGATCTAACAAAGCGAAGAGAGTTTTTTAAAACATTTGTATATTCATTATTTAAAAGTATGAAGCTCTTATAATTATTTTTTATGAATTAAGTAACAGCAGTTAATTTTCTGACTGGCAAAACTAATACAGATAAGGTTATCCATTTGTCGAACACTGCACATGCAATACCTGACGTATATAGCTGTGCAATTGATTTTTACTATATTATTCACCACTATCTTAGGCAAATCCAAAAAAATTCAAACATTTCTAATTGAAACATGTAAGTTTTATGTAGAAGAGTTTCAAAATAACTTACGTTCAAAGTCAATGCCTTTCGTTTTCAATCAAGGTTATTGTAACACACAGCTTTCTGAAATACTCCAACTATACTTTCAGAAATTTAAAAGATATTGATTGTTGTTACAATATTTGTCATTTGTTTATTTGTTATTATTTGTTACAAAATACGACTAATATGAAATCTGTCCTGTCTGTCAAAATGAACAAAGTCTTAATTTTGTGAAATAATTTTATCATGTAAAAATCAACAAGTTTTGTTTTTTTTTAAATTTTAAAAAGACCTTCATTGTAAATCTTCACAGAATTTTTTGACTGTTACAGCAAAAATGTCTAGAAATTTCAAAATTGAAAACTCTAAAGTAGCTTTACATTACCTTGTTCTAAGAAATCCTGACAATGTTGACAATGTAATAACAAATGATAGACTAACTTGTTAACCGTAATTCCTTGAAAATAGGCAAGCTTCGAAAATAAGCCAATTCAAAAATTGATACTTTAGTAGAATCGAGAAAAATAGGCCAACCTCCAAAATTAGCTGAGATTCAGCAAAGCCATTGAACTGCACACCGTTTTAAACCAGTAAATAGTTTGAATCTGACCTAGTTCAAATCTTGCATCAATGAATCTGACATTTACAAATTATTCGAAAATGTATACTTTGTAATAATGGCTCCTACGAGAAAGTCGTTCTCTGCTAAGTTTAAAGCAGAAGTTTTGAAGTATATTATAGAGAAAGGCTGTTCAAACAGGTCAGCTACAAGATATTCTAGAATTGATGAAAAAACATTAAAAGATGGAAAACTTGGTCAACTCTCTTCATACAGTGATCAAAAATGGACTTCTGAAAGCCGAACAACTACCTTGTTCTAACAAGCGCGCATTTTTAAAGAACATAGAGGAAGTTGTTTATCAATGGATAGTATAGAAACAGCTGCAGAAACAACACCTTACAAAAAAAGAACCCAACAAAGCAATTGAGCTGAGTAACTCAACAATCAATGAAGAACTAGAGTTCCAAGCCAGCAATGGTTGCCTGGAAAACTTCAAGTCACATTACTCATTATTGCTGAAAAGAAAAAAAAATCAGTCTCAGTGACTTGCAGTTGACCTTGATCTGAAGATTCATAGATTTATTCCCTATTTCCGAAAAACTATGACTAAGAAAAATTAACATAATTGATGTGCACGAAACAGAGGTTTGGTTTGACAGCATTGGTAAAACTATTCTCAAGAAGGTGGGATCAAAGGAAGTTGACATGTTCACCACTGAGCATGAAAAGCAGAACACCACGATAGGAATTAATGTTTTGAGCGTAGGAATAAAAAAGTCACATTATATTAATTTCAGAGGAAAAGTAACACTGCAGAAAACCAGTAACTAAAGGTGGATGAAGATAAGTCAACGACAGAAATAATGGAAATTCAACACTGACTTTCAAACTTTCAAAGGTTTTTCACTACAAATTAGTTCAAATAATGTCCTTGTTTAGGATGCTTACAAGTGCCACACTGCTGAAGAAGTAAAGTAAGTCGGAAAGAAGCTGTTTGTTAAGTCGAAAACTCCAAGTAGCACCACTAGTAAAATCCAGATCATCAGATGAAAGCTGGAACAAGCCTCCATTGTTGAATATTTTGATTATTGGGTTGCAAATGGAAAAATAGAGAAAAATTGTATACTGTAAAAGGCAACATTTGTCCTAGCAGCAAAACATTAACATTACTGTGTAACTGGGTGGTAAAAGCATGAAAATCTATGAGCCCTGATCAAATTATAAAAACTTTTTGTATGACTAGCCAAGTAAAAAATATCAATATTGACAAAATAACTTGTTTGAAAGAAGCTTTTTGCGAGATAATAAATCATTACTTTGCAACTTGATGAAGTTAAGTTTTTTTTTTCTTTTTTCAGAAGACACATCAAAAATAAGCCAATTCAAAAGTAAGCCAAAAAATTTTATTAAAAAAAAAATTTATTAGAAAGAAAATTAGCCAAGTCTTTTTTTTCTATTAAATATAATAACTTAAATTCTTTGAAAACAATATCAGCTAAAGATATGAATACCAATGCAACGCTTTTAACTCAGACCGTGACCCTATAAATGATGACAACACTTTTCAAAAGCAAATGAGTATATTCATAGCAGTAAGTACAAACATTAAAATACAGAGATTTCATGTTTGAGCATTTGAATGATTCATTTTATTATATGCAGTAGCCACCTAAGCAAATTTAACACTCAATTTATTGTCGTAATGACCTGTCTGTTATCTGCAAATGGTAAAGAAGATCTTACTAAGTCTATTATAGTTTGAAAAATAAAAGCTTGAAAGCATTAAAATTGCTTGCTGGATTTCATTGGCCATAAATATACAGTTGTAAGAAAAAAAAATTATCCTCACATATTTGATTGGTACTTTACTGAAAAAAAAAATGAATTATTTGTAAAGGTGTGGTTAAAAATATTTAGGGTAACATGTAGCATTGATTTTTATACAAATACATTCTATAAGGTAAGCGAATAAAAAACAGCTGTATGTACCATAACCTAACATTTTTTTACTTCCTAAAAGAGATTTGTTAATCTTTATATTTTGAGTATAATCTATAACAATACAAAGTATGTTCAAAGTCACCATCATCTGCACTAGGGATAGTTCAAAAGACACTGGTCATAACTTAAATAAATCTTGGGCTACTTTTATGCAACCATCTAAAGCTTATATCAATGAATATAAACTCCTTTAAAGCAAGAAGCAGTTGTTAAAGACTGGACAGAATGTTCTACATCAATAGCAGTTGTAAATAAGCCACGGTGATAGAAATTAATCTTAATGTATACTAACACAGTCTAGTTACTAAAAAAACCAGTGTGCTTTATGTCAACAACATAAAAAATATGGTAGCTTCTTCAAGCAAGTAAAATATTATTTCTCTGGAGAAAATGCTAGAATAAATAACAAAAAATTATATTCTAAGCAATTTTGTATAATCAGAAAGAAAAAAGAGATTTTGAGAATGATGATGGTGCTAAAAGACTGGTAATTTTTGCTAATTAGTCATCATATGCAATTCCTGACCCAGTGATAGAAACAACAAACTTTTTATTTGTTGAAGATGATTTTGATGATGTTGCTATTTCTAATCAGTTTTGCCTAGAAAATAAGGCTGCAACATTCACATGAAAAAACAAAAGTAAAAACATAAAATTGGAAAATCGAGGTAATCTTAAGTTGAACCAGCCAAACTTGTTACAGACCTGCTATTATTGATAGAGATGTTTCTCAAACCAAAAAAAAAAACGTTTACTACTGAATAAGAAATCAATCAAAAATATCGAAACAGAATCAGCTCATTCATATTTTTAAAACCCAGGTCTAAAAAATCTGTCGGATAATTTAGATTTTTTTTTTCTGCCAAGCTCATTTAGTAGTAAAAGTATGAAATGGTGAAAGCACATGATTCACTGACTATTTGAGTAAAATCCCTAGACTGACTGGATAAGGGATAAATCAGGGGTCGAAATAACGGACAGTTGTCAGTTAAAACCGACCAGATTTATATTTAACCGACCTGAATTTGTGTAAAAGAAAACGAAAAGCCGATCAAATTTGCTATTTTTACTTTTTGACGAAACTCATGCTAAACTTTTTTTTTCATTCCGATAGAATCATTGCAGACATAGAATCATTGCAGACATATAATTTTAAAATAAATTGCGTTGTGAAATTGCTATCCAAAATATCTCACTATTACTAAAACAAAAACAAATCATTCGAATGAAGATCTAACTCACTAGGACTCAAGGTAATAAGAACTTTTTTATTTCAGGGGTCACACTTTCACTTTTTCTCCTTGCTTTGCTCTTTGAAAAATAACCAGCCACTAAATTAATCCTTATTTTGACCCCTGAAAATGTTTAAGCAAACCTGAGTGGGAGTAATGTGACTGATATCTTCAGATGCTAATGTTTTGAGGATTGTTGTTTTACCAGAATTATCCAAACCAAGCAAAAGAATCCTCATCTCTTTGGAAGACTTCTTCTTCATTTTGCGGATTAAATCAAGAAGACCCTGGAAAGAAATACAATACCAACTAAATAATAGAAATGACTACAATAAAGTTTGTTTTTATGACATACAGTCAGGGAGGGTAACAATTACGCATATTCAAAAAAGTTAGCTTTTACATGCCAATCTTTTACACACTGCTAAGACTTATTTTCTAACAAATGGTTACATGTTGTTTAAAACATTTAAAGAACTGTATTTAGAATATATTTATGTGTCTTTGTTTTCCTTGTAAGAGGTTCAATCGTTTTAAATATGCCCCAACCTCAAATTATAGAAGCCCAAGTCAAGTAAGCAAAACAAATTGATTCAGAGAGATTATCTTCATGTAAGTATACATGTTACATATTTATATAGTAGTTATACAAATGAATTAATACAAAAAACATTACAACTTGTCTTGCAACTTTTTTCTATTGAGCTTTTTTACACAAATAAACAGCTCCTTTAGCTTTTAATAAGAAGATACTTCACATTTTTGTCACTTTATTGGTTTAACTGACAATGGACCATCAATCACATCCTTAACAGGAAAGTAACATATTTCCTGGGGCAAATGTTCTGGAATTGATTCTAAAAAAATACCAGTACCAACTAATAGTTTTAAGCAATCCAGCTCAATACCACTGATTGGACCATCTTTGTCTTGCAAAAACCGTTTGGTACATCTTCCAATGATCTACTGCTACTTTTTGTTGTATTGGAACACAACAGCAAACCACTTTTGTGTAATTGTTGAGTCCAAGTTTGGTGGTGAAAGCAATTTCCATAAAGCTTGAAGAGATTGAGCATCTGGTTCGGTGCCATTTAAACATTCATTATCAGAAAGTACAATCTCAGCAGGATTATTGCCTTCATCTTCACTCGCCATTTCAAAATCTTCTATTTCAGAATCTTCATTTGTCTTTTTTTTTTTAGTTTCAACTTTGGTCCAGTACTTTCTTTTTTGACTTCTTTTCCTTTACAGTTTTTAGTTTTTCTAAATACTCCTCATTGGTTATTAACTTTGCAGCCATATCGATTTTCCTTCTCTTGATGTCTAGTTTCTCGACAGGACCTTTCATTCTATTTAACATGAAATCCTCAAAACTGGTATCCTCAAGATTTTCAACAATTTTATTATTTACAATGTCAGTAAGACCCTATATTGGTACACATCATTACCCTGGTGATGACATGTTTGTAGGCTTTGGGCCAAACTGCCTCAAAATAGAGTCATCGCTGATGTTAGGAGTAGAAGAAAAGGGTGCTGCAGAAGTAGATGCGATCGATAATTTTTGCAGAGGTGTTCCTGCATTTAGGCTACCAGAAACAGATTGCTTCTACTAACAAAAGTAGGCTTCTTTATCATTTATTTTCGACCCCATTTATTGGTCCACTGATTAAAATCTTTTCCAATTTTCTTTTCAGTGGGCCAAAGCAAGCGACATCTAATGGTTGCATGACGTCAGTAAAATGTGGTGGAAACTTCAGTAAACTAATATTATCATCCATTTAAAATTACATGTATGGATACATGGGTTAGATGCCCAGCGAATATTAATAATAGAGGGCGCTCCATGACTATAGATGCGAACTTGTAAAACTAGTCACCAAATACTTCTATGGTCATCGAACAACTATCGGAAATACCATAATAAGTACCCGGCAAAGCTATGCCAGGTATTTTGAAAGTTTTTCCCAGAAACAATAATGAGAGGTGACAGAGCTCTTTCTTCTGCATTTTTAACTGCCAATGTAGTGTGTTTCTTGTCCAGCTCCTGGCGTTATTTGAATCATATTCTCCTTTGACGGATACAACCTTGCAAAGTTTTGGGTCACTGAAAAAACCATTTTCATAACAATTCCATATCTGCGCTGGTGAGAAGCTCTTTTCTTTTATTAACTTCCCTCAAAATGTCATAATAGTCATTGACAATGAAAGGATTTGATTTGCAAAATTTCCGAGATGAGCTAATCATATTTGCCTTTAATATTTATCTAATATTATCTAATATTTCACTTTGGATTGGGCTGAATCCAACATTACACAATGTCCCAACACATTTAGCCAACTGATTTTCAGGATCTTCTGTTAAGGCTCTCTGTCTTCCAGAAGCATCAAGTATTGGCCCTTGGGTCTTCAGTTTCATTTGACGTCAGAGTATACCTATAAAACATATATATA
>JAUZNK010005273.1:0-10055 GCA_035046665.1 Euphysa ruthae
TTGTTTAATGGATGTGCCTCTATAAATTATATTCAAGGGATCTGCTTTTTTAGCTTTCATTTTAGAAGAAAAGAGGAGACACTTGGATTTTTACTTCTCCAAAGTGCACAATTAGTTTATTATCGACAAACCACTCACAAAGTTTGGAAAAATTTCTGTTTAGAATTTTTCTATTTCTTTTACATGCCTATGTTGGAAAATCAAGCAAGAGTCATCTTGTAATTCTGCCATGAATATATGACAAACATGTGTCTGTCGAAAAATCTTTTCGAAATCCAAAACCCAATTGCCATTCATAAATGTGATGTAACAATTTAAAAGTCCACACAGTAATAAGGTGCTAGAAACCGTGACACTATTTTATTTTTGTTTAGATCCCCGCATGAAAAGCTATAGCTAGCTTAAACTGAAAATGAAAAGTTTTAAAAGTTGCTGCGCTCTTAACTTAAGAGAAATTCTCTTCAATACATATCACTCATTATCTTTATTCCGATTAAAGGATAATAAATGTTAACGTAAAAAAGCAGTTTTTATTACTTTCCTTCTCTGTTTGCTACAAAATAAACATTTACGTTTTTTTATTTTTAGGCTTTACCTCAACGTTTTAAATTTTTTTCAAATATGATGAATCATGTTTGAACATCGAAACATCGTTAAATATCGAAAGCAACAAGTAATGTACCAAGTGATGTAGTATTTTGTAGAATCTGTGTAAATAAAAGTATAATCAGCAACATCAGTTATGACACACATGAAATACCTCTTTGCCCAGTTTTCGAGTGCCTTAGGATAAGTCGATAGAAAACGGCTGTGATCTTCACTGTAAATCTAGAAAGGGTCTTCTCTAAATGACTAAAAAGGACATATTTTTAAAGAAATTGTCTAAAATAGCATGATTAGTCTTCACAAAAAAGATGTATGTTTTCATAATCCTACCGACAGGTCACCTCAAATCTTTGGGTGCCCCAATTGCTTTGTTACTTATTTGGATTCTTGCAAAATTTAAAGACCAAGGAAAATATAATCTTTGTTTTTATTTATTGTTTTGTTCATAGTATGTATGTGAAAACTTTCAATCATTCAAAATTATTTTTAGAAATAAACTGTTTTTTTTTTCAAAAGCATCGAAATGCCCGTGGGTATTTATAATGACAGTCTGTGTTTTATTCAGTTTGGCAGATGTTTTTTAAAATAAAAAATGGCTACGAGTTCCCACCGGGCAGTGCATTTCAAAACAACATCGAAAGTAACAAGTGATGTACCAAGTTCGGTATTATTAGTGGAATTATTAAGAATAACTTTAAAACTTTTTTCCCTTTAATAAAATAGAATCAATTTATTAAGTTATATACTATTTTAGCTTTACCCAAATAAGTACCCCAATTGAGATACCCAAAGTTTTTAGGTGAGACCCGACCGTCCCATAAATTATGCTTCGTGTCAAAATTGCCGTTCAATTAAATACACTTTAAATAAATAAATTTCTCATTATGGCATGATGAAAATATCTCACAATATTTTCCCGCCTAGCTTAGTTTCCCTCGCCCTTTTTTAAGCAAACTTATGACAGGTTTTTTTCTATCCAACAACATGGTCTGTGTGGTGAATGCACTGTGTTCTGCATTATGCCACACAGAAGACAGCAAATTTGAAATAAAAATTAAAATATATATTAAATATCTGTGATATCTGTAACACGTCGCTCCAAACCTAAACTTTACCCAAAACTAAAATTAGTAAATCGTTGTGTTTTTCTTGGGCTCCACAAAAAATATTGTAGTAGTTAATACAAACATAAATACAGAGGATTTTCTTATTATATTCAACTGTTTCAAAAGTTTTTAACAATAATTTATTTCCTGTAATGATCTCCGTAAAATTTGCTGTTTTCTAAGTCTTTTGTTGTTGGTATTTTGCTATGCTTTTTTAAATATTTGATCTCCCAATTCTTTATTGAGCATTTAGCCTCTTTCCATTCTACTTTATATTCTGTTATATTGGTTTTAGAAGTTTCTAATACTGATTACGTGATGTTTCGTATTTCTTTATTTTAAATTCAAATTAATGTTAATCAAACATCTTTAACGCGTCTGAAAGCCCAGTGACATCTGCGATCATTTTTGATTTAAAGTTATATATTGATGGTTTCTCAGCTTCCGCTTCCACTGCATCAATCTTAGCTTAAATAAAATTTTACTTTAATTTAAGTTTCAATAAATGCCCAGTGAATTCCTTTAAATCAAGTCAATAAAATGGTTGATAAAAATAAATGCTTATCAATTAAACAGAAAGAAATTCTCTCTATTCCCTACGGTTGACTGTCAAGTGGTTTTATATTGTATTATGCAAGAAAAATATGGATGATATTCTGTTTTCGAAGATATTGAAATAAAAGGCTGCTTTTTCCACTTATCATCAAATATTTAAAAAAATATCCAGGCTGCTGGTTTAAAGCTAACACTTCATAGAAATAGATTTGAATCATCGAATATATTTCAATCAAATGTTAATTCAAAAGCGTTAATTAATGACATGGACAATGAACTTATCAAAGCAAACAGCATCAAAAGAAACTGTTAATCTATATCCTTCAATCCTTGTTAAAAAAATCAAGTAATTCTAGATGTATTATCAAAAGACGATGATTTATAAAGTCCAAAAAACTAATTGTATATGATATTAAAATTCTTATAAAATTATGTTTAAAAATTTTTTATTTTCTTTGGGATTATTACATACGATAACTAGATGATTCCTGCCCCCATTGGTTTATCTTTGATGATAGTTATGTCAGTCGTTTATCTCCAATATATTGAAACCCGTGCTATAGATATTTCATTAAATAAAAATTCTCTATAGGAACGAAGTTTTTTTTGCTGACTCTGCAGAAATTCTTGCCTAAATTCGATTGTTACCAAATCAAAACCTAATCAATATTAGTTTTAATACAGTCGACAGAGAATTTTATTTAAATTTTAAACAAAAGAATCAAACATTCAATGCTCTTAAACGTCTATTATTTTAATAACTGTTTTATGAGCAAGTAAATAATTTAAATTGTTGCATTAATATAAGTCATTCATTTTAAATTGAAATATATTTTTATTTAAAAAACGACACTTTTTTTTTTTTGTATAAACTATTCTTCCAATAGATCAAAACCAAATCAAAATTTATTTCATTAATGTCGTCAGAGAATTTATTTCTATTTACAGCTTTATTGTATAAATCACTGGCAACGTGAGAAAATTTGTTATTTGTTGAATTCTGCTGCAGTTTTCTTCTATTAACAATTACCATATACCATTTTTATCTTTGGCTTTTCATGCTTTCGCAAACCTTTATATATTGATTTCAGTACCTTCGACAGAAAATTTATTTCTATTTAGCTAGAGCTTTTTATTGCATATTAATTTTTTCTATCATCAATTACCAGATACAATTTTTAACTTTGGCTTGTCAACAAGCTTGTCATGCTTTCGCAAACCTTTATATATTTATTTCAGTACTTTCGACAGAAAATTTATTTCTATTTAGCTACAGCTATTTATTGCATATCAATTTTTTCTATCATCAATTAGTACCTACCATATACATTTTTAACTTTGGCTTACCAACATCGTTAGCCTACCTCGTATTGGAAAAAAGGAGGGCAATTTTTCGTTTACATCTAAAATCTCTCAATCTTGATCCAAAAATCATAAAAAATTCAAAAAGTTTCGGCGAGTAATAAACAAAACCACTGGTCGTAAAGATACGATTAAAGTATGCTTGCCTAAAAAAATACACAGGAAAATGACGTCAAACTTTCAAGTGAGAACACAACTTGCTCGGAGTTTAACACTATTTTTTTGCAAATGTAGGACAAAACTTAAGATCAAGATAGATAATGTTAATTTAGATCACAGAAAATTTCTATGTGACCCAATTGTTAACATTTTACCAAATAATGAACTTACTTTCAAAGAATTTAATGACTTCATCTCATCTCTAAAACCTTACAAAGCAGCAGGATATGTTGATTTAAATAGCAATGTTATAAAACATATATAGGAAAATATAAGAAAGCCTCTGTTGAAATCTTTCTCAATAAACTACATCATTACATCATTAAAAGTTGCCACCATAAATGCATAAAAATTTACCTTAGTCATAGAAAAAAAATTTTTTATCGCTGTAAAATTACCTATTAATCAATGATTCTAAACTAAAGCAAACAATCTCTTTGAAATTTTTATGTGCTTGATTTTTAACTTAAATTTTGAGGTTCCATACTTCGTACGGCCGCTTTCAAAAAATTTCATTTCCGACTTTTTCTCTTGTTTATTAATTTTTTTTTGTCTAAATTATTTTATATGTTATGACATATGCTCTCTGTTCCTGATGTGTTAACATGCACAGTAATTCTCCTTGAAAAAGGTCCGTTTCGCACCAACTTTTTTATCAGTCATGGTATAATATAACACAAAGTCGGGAGTTGATTCACTGTCGTGGCAAGCTCAAAGAATTTTATATTCTTCATTTGTCTATTTTTTTTTTTTTTTTTCATACATTGTTTTGGCATATGCCTTGTGCTCTTGAGGTGTTTGTATGTCTATTAGAGTCCCTTAAAATCAATAGTACGAATTGAACTACAAATGAAAAGTATACATCAAGTTTTTGAAAGTATGGTTATATAGTTTCATACTAGATTTCCTATTCAAATGTCAGGGTTTCAACCAACGCTCAAAAATTTTGATGTTGAAATTATTTTCCTGTATATGTCTATACATATGCCATAATTTCTTGAAATATTAGCCTCAACAGTTGATTATGCAAAGAAGACACTGGTAAGGATTGGAAAGCAAATTAGAATTTTGCTTTAAATTTTTTGAGCAGGATTTTTGTAATTTCAAAAAAAAAAACAGCAATTTATGATGTCCATTCATGACCTAGGAAATGAAAAATAAATTTATTATGTCAGCGAAAAAGAAGAAAGTCATTGACCGTTCCTTTTAGATAATCGCGTGTTTGTTTGCATATTTAATGGTTACGGAGGTCTCGTGGATAATCTAATGTTTTTGTGAATCAAAAGCAAAGAGAAATCTGCTATATAGTGCCTGCAATGTGGCGGTGATACTAATTTGTACAGCACAGTCGTTAAAAGTGATCTATATTTAGAAATTTAAAGAGAAAAGAGTTTGCGTAGGTTACGAAAATTTGTATCTACCAATAAATTCCTACTTGCTGATGGAAAAATATTAGGCGGCTAAGAAAGGTTTATTGAAAGTGAGTAAGAAGATCCAAATTTATTTCAGACCGGCAATTACACTGTGCAACTGTATATGAAGTTAAATCCTTAGAGAACCAGAATTTTCGGCAGGGCAATATTTCATAAAAGTTGCTCCTATTGGTTCTCTAACCTTTAAAAAGTCAGAAAGCAAGACCTACTAAAATACAGGCCATTTCATCGTACTGTCGGAGGCCTTCACTGAGCGAAGGAATTTTACTTTCGATTACAGAATAGACCTTACTACACAAAAAGAAACAGGAATAAATATAATTGGAAATTTTGCCATGTTTCTTTGGTATATTTAATTTTTTAAAGATTTAGGATATACATTTCGACTCTTTTACTAATAAATAAACTTTAGTTTAGAAATCATGGGAGAGAAATACTGTGTTAATGGATGTCAATCAAATTATAATTTGAAAGATAAAGTACCAATCCAGACTACCAAAACACGTTGGGGTTAAAACTATCCCCAAAAATAATAATGTTGTTTTTGTTAAAAATTTTTCTATTGGTCAAGAGACTATCAAAGTTTATGCGAAATCCACATCAAAATATCCACCTTTAATATTTGATAGTATATATGAAACTTGACACTTTACAAAGGCATTTTTTGTTACTAATTGATGCATTGTATGTAAAATCATCTGCTAATAATCCAGATCATATAACAAAAACTGTTTCTCTTTTTCGTGGCCGAAACATAAAAAGCTTTTGATTTTTCACATAAACAATTCTGAAGGTACCATTTTAGCTACAGTATGTGATAATAACAGAATTAATAAAAGAATAACCGAAAATATTTTTTTGAAAGTATGCATAATAACTGGATGACTGAAAAAACTGGGGAGATTGAGTTTTCACATGACAATGAAAAGTTTACAAAATGGGAACATATATGTAACCATCAAAAGAAGATGGTAATTTATTTAAAATTGCAAATCCGAATTTTGTAGCAGCGAATCCTGAGCCAATTGAAGAGCAAGAAGTTGGCACTTGCTGGCTTGTGTTTTGTAAAGAGACATGTACAGCATTAATTAATCACATAGGAATGAAAAATGCTAATGTTGATGGCACTGTAATTTTATTCGTCAATTCATATTTTTGGGAATTAGTCAATGTCAAAAGTTTCATTGACGATATGAGGTTGCGAGACTCTCACAAGACTGTTTTCATTTCCTGATGGTGATAGTTGTTAGGTATTATCTGAGCCAGATGTATTTGCTGCTGAACTCAGGGACTCTCAAGGGAAACGTATCAAATCAAAATATTTGTTAGAAAGATCACATAGCTATGTAATATTAGGAAAATCTACATAAATCGAACAAAACTTTTGTTAAATTTGAATAATGATATCTCATTTAGAAAGGGGAGCCATGTGTAAAATGCAGCTTCGTTTTCAGTTGTTAGTGCAGTACTGAATTTACTGCCAGAATTGGACAGTTTTCTCTTGCTTATATTGGTGGATATATCACTATAAGAAAGCAGTTACACGATATTTTTATTTATTATGTAAAAGTATGGAACTTTGGTTAATGTTAACCGTGGTGAATCAAGTATTTTTGTTGACTCTTGAATCATGTTTCAAGTTATTGCTTGATTTCGAATGCAGAACTTCTACTTATGATTTTCTAATGACTTAACTTAAATATTAACATCAGCCACTGCATTACAATATCAAATACTTTTTTAAAACAATTATTGCCATCTCTATACTCCAGCTTCACATAATAGACCAAACCAAAAAGTTCTTAAACCATCATATATATATATATATATAAATATTACATAACCATTTATCAAACATTGTATAACCATTTTTCACATTGTCATACCTGAAGGAGATATGAAACATCGAAAATTTGCAACTTTAAAAAACTGTTTTTGACACCTTTATGTTTTTTTTTTCTTGACAAGGATTTGGTTATGACAGCCGCCCCCAGAGGGAAATAGGGATCTATTTGTAAATGTACTGTCATAGGCGAAAATCGTTTGTGTTGTTTTATGTGGGGGATTTTTTTTAACTTAGGTTTGTTGTTGTTACTATGTTGCTCAGCAACAAAATTATATTTTAACGGATGTTTTATAATTTTAACTGATTTTAGTAGCCAATCATTTTTAACTGTTTGAAAATTTTTACATAGCGAGTTTTTTAACCAATTAAATTATTACTTTTCCGAAAGGAATTTTTCAACCAATAGAATTTGAATTTTTCAGGGGATTTTATTTATTATATATGCCAGACCTTTGGCCAACCCTGTACATAATGCCTGAAGATATGAATTATATCGAAAATTTGCAACATTAAAAAAAATTTTAAAATAATTTTTATGACATAACACTGAATTAAATGGGTAAACAAAATTTTTTTATAACACATATATATTAGAAAGAAGACAACAATGCAAAGATGATTATCTCGCGAAATATAATGCAACAGAGATTTAATACACTTTAGGTATTTAGGGGGAGACAATTTTTTGAGCATGCTTTCTCAAAGATGTATAAAAATGTTTAGCAAGTAATTCAAAAAAGACAACGCAAATAGCATAGAAAATAGAGGGTTCGGGTAGCATTGGTTTTGTCCTCACAAGCTTGTGAAAATTCTACAAATCAAAAGTTTAAAACTTGAAAGTGATATTACAAGAGATGGAGTCACGTTGAAAAGTGTTCAGTGAGCTGGCAAGCACAATTTCTCTATGTTAGTGAGTTAAAATCATTGCAATGTAGAAATGTCAAACTTTAGTAGACAGTAAATTCCGCCATTTTATCTATCACCCTGGCATTTATCAATAAATTACTTATAATTGAAATTTGCTGTAACGGTTAATTTCTAGGACCAAAGGCAACTAAGATTAATGTGCTTAAGTTATTATTTAGTGCAAAAATCATTCTGTGGGATCATATAAAATTAACTATTCGGTAAATAAAAAAAAATCTAAGTACCAGTTTATGATGATTCATCACAAAATTATAAAGATTCAGTATAAATGTATTACCGACTACCGCTTTTTTTTTTAATAATAGAACCTCTTTCTAACCTTTCTTCGCAACTTCTGTTATAAAACAAGAAATAATTAATATTTTAAGACTCAAACTTGAGTTTTTATTATTAAATCTACATAATATTAAATTACGTGTACAATATTTCGTATATAAATAATTGATTATTAAATGTTTCGTTTGATCTTAATTTCGGAAGATGGAGAAAATTTTCAAAATTCAATAATTTAGAAGTAGTCAACTTCCCCTGAAAAAAATAGCTCCGCACACTTCCTTGGTATAGAATTTATATCCCATGTATCACTTATACTGAGCGACAGCAGATGATGTTAGGTCTCCATTTAAGTCCTGAAAAGAAAAAAAAAGCTCAACTAAAACGTTGCGCGTTAAAAACTTCAATTTTAACAATAAAAAAATAACAAAAGATGTGTATGCAAAATATCTACAGGGATGAAGTATCTAATTAAAGCTACTTTGAATTAGGTACAAAAACCTTACAAAATAAAACTTTAAGGGAGCAAATCAGCAATAAAAACTATTAAATTTACAAACTGTTTTTAAGGCAAATTTCTTTTAAAAACATGAATGGTTGTTATTAAAGTCATCGTTATAACTATATAGGTAAAAAGAAAAAAAATTAAATCCGAAGGGGAAAAAGATTTATATCAGTATCAAAAATAATTGCTAATTAACTTCCTGAAAATTTTTACAATGTTAATATTCTGAACTTTGGATTTCAAACAGTGACGCATATTGTTCTCGTTGGCTGATATTTGAAAACTGATTTCTAGAATATTGATTGTTTTGTTGATGCTGATATAAATTGTCTTGCTGCTGTATTATATTTGGATTTAAACTAGTCAACTCGTTTGTGTTTTGGTAACATGAGTACGGATATAAAACTTCCTTTGGCGACATGGTTAGAAACCCAGGATTTGAAAGGATTTCTTTAGGTGACATGGCTTGAAAGCCAGGGTTTGCATCCGTTTCCATATCAATCCAACTCATGTTGTTATTGATTGAATTATTATTGTTTAATGAGTTATGAAATGAGTCAAGATCGATTCCGATACTGTCAGACGTACTCAATGGTGATTGTGGAGGAAAGTCGAGGTTTAAAAAAGAATCAGGTGAGTTAGCACAAGTGATATTTTGAGAAAATGAATTATCAGAACTGACGGATAAAGAAGAAATTTTCCCCGTGCTGAGAGATTGTTGAAGATTGTTTAAGTTTGCATGCAACGCATGGTTGATATCATTACAACTACCCGAAGCTCTGTGGTGTAGATTTGTAAGGCTACCTCCATGACTGGAATTTAAACTACCATATGGACTTGAAAGCCTATTTGAATTTGTAATATCGGGTGACGATGAATATTTATTTGGACTGTGTTGTTGAACATCTACGAATTTGTTCACTTGAGTTTTACTATATAAACATGTATCGTATTGCTTTTCTTCCTCTTTCAAAGTCGTATCGGACTGATGTGTACCAATTGAAGGTATTGGTGAGGACAACCCTAAATGAATTAGAATGTTATGAGTTTTAAAACAGAAAATTTTTTTTAACTATTTACCCTTGACCGGTGTGATTTTTATTTTTGAAACAAATTACTATAATGACTCAATATATCTGAAGCGGGGACTGACCTCCACAAGGGACATCATGACGTTCTTTTAACACAAGGCAAAACAGCACTAAAATGGTTCTCCTTACTTTATCGCATGCAATGTTTTATTAAAATTGTATTAGCTGTAAACAAGTGACCAAATACCAACT
>JAUZNK010005274.1:0-10055 GCA_035046665.1 Euphysa ruthae
TAATGTGAGAGAGGCCATTGTAAGCATTTTAGCTGGAAACGCAATGCCACGGCGATCATCACACCAGGAAGGTATAAGCTTTATTGTACGCATATCCTTCCATTTTGATGAGCGGGACGTCGGGGCCCGGAACTCACCATTTCCCCATTTCAGTTAATGTATAATCGTAAGCCGATTTTACAAATTGACGTCTAACATGATCTTCCAACTACTAAAGCGATAGATCCCAATGAACCATTTGATATCTCGGCAATTTGTTGGTTCCCCACGTTAAATATAACATTCTCATTCTCTCATTCTCATATAAATACGTTTCATACTTTCCTAGACTTTGCATCAGTCATCAGAAAGAAAATTTTCACGAAGGTAGAACAAAATATCAGAGAGGCTCAACAAAAGCAAAAACGAGACTATGATTGTCGTCACCAATTTTCAAATGTCGTTTATTTCCATGGGAGATCAAGTACTACTGAAAAACAGCAAAAGCAATAATAGAAAAGGAGAACAATTTACAAATGGATACAGTAGATCCATTCGTTGTAGAGGTACTGTCTCCGAAATATTTGGCAACATTGAGGAATTTTAAAAGTGGAAAATCATTGAAAAATAAATATATTTACGTGCAAATAAAAACACTATTTTGATGGCAATGAGATCATATCTTATCAAAGCAAGATCAGTGAAGAAAAACCTGTCAACCATGAACCAAACGATGAAAAACCAGTCAATACTACTAATGACAAAAAATCTCCAGCCCTACTTGAACATGAAAACATCGACGTCAACAAAAATTCTTTTTTTTTTCAGTTTGCTCCCTGATGAGCTTGTTGAAGAAATACACTCGGCAGGTATCAAATCATAATCCCGTGTCAATTAAACATATCAAAACATAATGGATACCTGCAACAAATTGATACTTTATATACTTAATAAGGAGAAAGGGAAAACTATACTTCTTCACCTTTATGTAAATCCTGACGAAGTTTTCAAAAACATGTCATTACACAATAGTAAATCAAGATAAGTGTTCAGAAGTTATAGATAACTAAGGGTATCAGAAATCATAGATAATGAAAACTGGAAATCTGCGTGAGAGCTTCTTCTCAAAGCAAAGAGAAAGTCGTGTTATATCATTGATCGCATATACCGGAAGGAACGTAAATACGACATAACATTAATCCGTATTGACGACAAAAATATGCTGTCGATGGCTGCGAAACGATCTGTACTATTTGAAAACGAAGGAAAAACAGGTTTTTATTGTGTGTTGTTTGTAGTTTTACGTCATTCAATTACCTCATTGTACCTGTTTTTAATTCCCCCACATATGCAAAGGCTTTAGGTACACTTATAGATCTAGGGAAAATCCCAAAACCACACAAAAATTAAATCATAACCAGAGACTTATTTCACTCCTAACATGGGAACACATCAGAAGCAAAATAAAGTCATGGTCCTACTATATAAAAAAATTACCATAAGCCTGTTACAATGTGAAAGAGAATTGAACAATTCAGTAAAACCTTAATATTAGGGGTCGGACGCAGGCTCTGTGATTTTGTATTCCACCAGGTTGATTTTAATGTCCGATTGTCTTTCCTGTAAACAAACCACTGGGGTAAACCAACTCTATTAAATCAAAAAGCCACCTATTGCAACTTTCCATTCGTCTCATATAACATGTAAAGCAACACTATTGGTAGTGAAAAAATATTTGCAGTTAATCTAGCCAAGATATAAGTTGATGTACACAGTTAAAATTAGTGTACAACAGCCTCCGTTTTGGTAAATGCAGTTTCTGATAAGTAATAAAGCTTGGCTAAATGATAACATCATGGATGTATGGACGTTTAATTTGTAAGGCTTTGGGAAATCAGGACTTATATCAGTCCGTATTGAACACCCAGAAGCGATGTGCTGCAAAATACCAACCAGTTCATTCCGAGCACATTCAGTTGTTATATGATGGAAAATGTCATTGGTTAGTGACCTACCTACCAGATGACCTACCTTCCAGAAAATTATTTATTTGCGCTAGCATGGGAGGCACACTCAATCGAACAACGCAGAAATCTGTCAGTGTTCTTTATAAATGCTGTACATATAAACATGGAAAACTTGTTTTCAATCTACCAGTCCATAAATAACAAGATGGCCATACGTGTGGGCTTTTTGATGTCGCATTTGCGTCAGAGGTAGTAGCTGGTAAGTCCCCAGTAAATACTTTGTTATTTTTTTACTTTGTATTGGATAAAGCATCGATAATACGGTCACTTTTGCTTGATATCAGCCCTCCTTTCATGAGAACACTTTATTCTTGGTAAGTCCTAATTTAACGGACCACTCCTGTTTTAAAGTTAATTTAAGACTATTAGGTCTTAAATTAATAGTAAAACAAAACATATCACCCGTATTTAACGTTAAATTAGGACTTCGGAGTCTTAATAGTAAAATAATTCACATTGATACACCACTTCTTAGACCAGGAAAAATAATTAAAAAAAAAAGGTCAGAAAACAACTATAGTCTATGTAGGTATATTTTTTTCGAGCGTTATTTGTTTCAGTTGTTTGATTATTAAGTGTAAACAATATATAAATAATATAATTTACTAATTCGGACGTCCATACCATAAGTGCATCTAAATAAATCTCTATTTTATTTTACTGTATATTTAATAACATTAGACGGTAATTATTGATGAGTGGCTTCATACTGTATACTAATTTGCTGATTCGTCACAATCAGTGGCCCTCAAGTGATATCTTTTAATTAAAAGTTTAATATCTGATGTGAATAAATAAAACAATGGAGTGTGTATATCTGATAAAAGACACATTGATGGTGGGTTTACTTCCTCATTTCTGAAATAGATTATTAGTCTATAACCTATTTATCTATTATTTATACAGTTTATTTCTCAATACACCACAACTCATTTTAAACTCTTTGCTTCTATTAAAGTGTATCTTCTATAGAGATGTATTTCTAAATTTAATCCATCCATGTGAAACACTTTGTTAGATTCATTCACAAAACCTAATTTAAGTTAACGTATATTTAAAAATGAATGTTATGTTGAATCTTGCAAGGCATATTATCTTGTTTTATACCTAAAATATGGTTTTATAAAAGAGTATATTTTCTTATTTCAAATCAATCAAGTTTATTTCAGTAATAAAATTGAAAATAAGTTAATTTATAGCTATCTATTTTAAATAATTAAATTAAAATAACAAAATATTAACTTCAGTCAACTTACCAAACATCTTTTTTTCATTTTCATTTTTTTTTTCCTTAAAACAAGAGAAAATTAACCAAATTTTAATAAATTGCATTGATTTTAGCAAACTAGGTAAAAATGTTACTTTAGATAATAAAAAATAATATAACAGTAAATATTTAACAGAAAAAATAATTTAACAGTAAAAATGTAATATAACGATATAAAATTATTCTTAAGATGACGTCACCAAAATGATGATAAAGTGAAAATTACTTTTATTTCAATTTATTATATCAACTTCATAAGAATGACGAACCAAGAAGAAAACTTAAAGCGGTAAGTTATTTAACCTTGACAATCTTTAGCTTTAAAAAATGAATAATTTCGAGGAAAATAAAAGAATTGACTCAAAAAATGTGTTCTTAGAAATCGTTTCTACCTTGGTAGATATAAAACTGCGGTATAAAACTGCGCTATATATTCGATTTCAATTTAAAAACTCAAATGCTGAATCGTTAATTTTTAACGAGAGCGTGCCTAGGTAGGTGAAAAGCTGATGAATACGAAGCAGATAAAGAAAAAGTAGCTAAAATATAAAAATGCGCATTAAGAGAATAGAAACATTTTCAATTATCTCATAAATTGTGATTATCAAAATATTAAAGTTGAAGATGAAAATTTTCACAGCTGGGATGAAAATCAAATAAAAGGTCTGTGTAGCTTTTACTTAAGCAACCGATTTAAAAAATTTAGATCCGCGCTTACTAGTAGCTATACACTATAAAACATATTTTCTCTAAAGATTACGCAGAGTTAATTCCTAATACTATTTCATCGATGATTAAATAAGAGAAAATCTGAATTTCTAGTAGTAGTAAAAATTAAAGGGGTAATAACAAGAGATTGCAATCGCAAATAAAGATATGAATTTTAAATTTTCATGTTCATAGCTGAAAATATCGTCTAACAGAAATATAGGTAAAACCTCATTCCCATCAATAAACAAATGTGTATTTTTATCATTCAAGTCTAGGAATTGTTTAAATTGTAGTCCCGTTGTCTGTGATATATACAATGAACAATCTTTACCATTTTTCTGCTTTAAGTAGTTTTTGCGTTTAGTAAAAATAAGAAAGTAAACACAAACTACTGCAAATTCTTTAAAATACTGAAAGATTTTTCAAAAATTTGCGACTGTTTATGTTAATACCATAGCAGAAGCTCAAGCTGCCTTTAAAGACTTTCTGGTGCTATTTTTAAAAAACCGTTTCAACTTTTGCAAGCCTAGAGATAATTTGCTTCCGTCACAATAATGCAATATCTGCATAGTTTCTTTCTGTTAGCCAGATATCTTAAAGGGTGATTTTTTGAGCCGTGCTCAAATAAAATCTGCCATTAAATAGAGACCTCAATTTTAGGGGTTTGTTATTTTCTTTTATTAGCTCGCTCAGTTTTAAAATGAGACACCTGTAAGCAAAAAGCATTACAACAAAAAACGTAGTTTTCAACTTTCAAAAAAACTAATCACTATTTCTATATTAAGGAGATATTTATACCTTTTGGTATCTTTTATACATTCACATCCGTTTCGTCTTCAATTATAACTATATCACAGTCGATATAAATCAAGCTTTAAAGTGTCGCCTGTGCAAGACATTCAAAGGATATTCGTATTATTCAAATATGCTTGCCTTTCTACTACATCGTCATTTTCCTTTACAAAAAAATATATTTTGTCTTTATCTAAATTTCCAATCTAGTTATCAGGCTAGTTATTCACCAACAGTTAAGGTTTTAAATGTGAACCTTGAGATCTCTCTACTTTGCTTGTTATATTAGTTTATCTTTTTAGACCTTTCTTTCGAATATCCTTCTTTTTCATTTACTTTTCACTAATTTTCTCGGACCTTAATTTTCTATATCCCTTTTTATATTTCATTCTATTTCATTCTAATTATTTTATTTGGTCTTTAATCTTAACCATATTTTTAAAATCCTCTGTTAGTACTTTTATTTTTCGTCATTTACACATTTCATTTAGACATAATGTGAAATCATTTCATATTTCCTGCAAGTAAAACTGTAATGAACTCAAGGTCTTGACTTATCAAGATTGGCTTGCTTTTTTTCCCGAGAGCGTTTTTTGCAAAGTTTATAATGATTGTGTTATTTCTTGGTTAATCTATAATCTATTGTGTCATTAAAGACGACATCAAATGTTTAAAAAAAAAACAGATTTGTTCTGGATAATCATCGATGAATCCTTTGGGAGCGTTCTAAGAACGTCTTGTAAAAAAAGTTGATGATTCTCAGTGATACTATGCACTTAAAATATATATATATTTTATAAGATGGAAATTATCAAATATGGGTATATAATATATCGTTTGGTAAAACTAATTACAAGTATCTTGTTATTCCAAACAACCATATTTTGTGAGGTTTCAGAAACATTTCACTTTATGGATTTTTGATTAAATATAGTGATTTATTCTTATGGTTTGTCGCCAGAAAGGATATCAGAGCAACATGATGAGCTCCGTGCAACAACAATCATTCACAGAACCTGTATCTGACCCCTTCTCTTAGGGTTTTGCTGAATTGATCGGTTGTCTTTCACATTGTCACAGGTTTATGAAAAGTAGTGTTTTTTTATGATGAAAGTGTGGCTTTATTTTGTTTCTGGTGTGTTGCATAATCTGCTTTAAGAAGACTGCCATTTTAGGGGCGAAATAGGTGGTTCTGATTTATTACTTTTAATATTGTTATATGTATTTAGATTGTGATTTTCTCCAGATCTAAATGTTTTGCCTGCCACACATTTAAAGATGTCAATAAAGTAATTGAAAGACGATAACTAGCAAACGACAAAATAGTTTTGTTAAAATAGGAATAGATCATGTGCGATTTTTCTACAACAATGAAAAATGTATCTATAGATCATGTTGCTTTTGAATCAGATAGAGAATGGAGAAAAAAAGGTTTCTAGCTCCAACTCTCATACCACCAATCGAATACACAGGGAATTCAATTAAGGGAGTTTTGGAGTCATCAAGATAAGAAGTTGCGAAAGAAAACTCCAAAAAGATTAGTCTTCTTAGATGCAGAGGCATTGATATTTTCAGCGATGAATAATCTTGTTTGTTATTTTGTAAATCTAAATTTAGATTCATTCTGGTATGTTTTATGATCGATTAAATTTCGTAGACTTTGAAAATTGAATAGAATTATATCCGGGATGGGCTTAAGTTGAGATTTATGATTTAGTTTTTTTTTTTTTTTTTTTTTTGACATTTAGACTACGTTATATATACGGAATATATTTAAGATGAATAAATTCTATAAACAAGAACTGCATGGTTGAAAAATTTTCCCTTGAACGAAACTATAAGCCTTATTGTAAGCTACTTTCTGTATCTTTGTATTCTTTCGCCGCAATCAGTTTCAATTCCAAATCTATAAATCATTAGTACGGCATTTCGACTTTCTTAGCTACATCGCGGAGAATTTCTGTGGAGTAAAACACCTGATAGTATTATTGAATACTATGTATGTAACCTACGTTACATTTATTTTGCATTAAACTTTATTTCGGAGGAATTTTTCCTTTTTCCTGCAAAGCATCTTTTTCTTAGCAAACCATTATCAATTTATATCAAGAAATTATCAAACTTTGATTAACCGTCTTAAATTTAAAATTTTATGTTTAGTTTGTCTTTATTAGTCTTGGATATTTTTACGAGTTGATAATCATTCATTAATTTCCCTTTTTCTTATTATCATTTATATTATATTATATTATATTGAATATATATTTAATATAATATATATTTAAATATATTATATATTTATGTAAAATAAAATTATTATATTAAATATATATTATTTAATATTATTATATTAAATATATCATGCAAAATCTTAATCCCTTTTGAGTCGAGAAAAAAGTTTAAAGTGTCACAAGCTGCCATAATTATGTGCTTGATAATAAATTCTCACGGCAATATGACGCTGAGAAGCTTTTAAATGTTTATTTATGTAAATATATTACTAACAAATATTTATTAAGAAAATATAGTTGGACCGCAATATTATTGCTTGAAATAATGTTCATATTGATTTTGCACGCACAAAAACAAAACGGCACGAATATAAATAACTTGATCTAAGACTTAGTTAACTTTACTACCAACAAGCTGAAGGATAAGATTATGTGTATTTCAGTAAGCCAAGACACATAGTAAAGATATTTAAACGGTTAGGTAAGTAGTTTAGTAAATAAAAAACACGCACAATATAATATTATAGGTTTTAATTTTCTTATATAGCCACTTCATTCGAAATCTGGTTGTTAAAATAAGTTTACCACTTAAAAATTTTAGGCTTAAACCACCCCAAAGCATTTGTTTGTACCATAGAGACCATTCCAGCTAAAAATTTGAAAAATCATAGTATGAAATGCATAGCTGCTGGAAAGTTATGTTAGTGGTCGCCATCGGTAGTTTGGTTAGCTGAGAATGAATTCATCAAAATCTGACAAGATGTTTCTATTTCAAAGGAAACGTTCTCAAGTGTTCTTTTAATTAAAATTTGGATATGAGAGAGTCCTTTCAGTAATCTGAATTGGTTTTGATAAGGAATCATTCATTTAGAGTCTACCGCGAATGTTTTTTTTACATAGAATCCGGTTTTTGTTTATCGTCAACAAAAGCTTTCATTTTATAAGGAGAAAATCATGGGATATATTTTAAAAGCCGCGGAAATTATTAAATACGTGTATATTAATTTTTAAACAAAGAATTTAACCTTTTGCGGGCCTATATCCTATAGTGTATCTATTATTTTATCTTTGGGACATATTTTAACAGTATGTTAAAACACGAGGTCTTTTGTTTTACCCCAAATATTATGATTTTGTATTTAATTAAAAAATAAACATCTGAAACATGCAATACATTCAGGTCCTATTGAAAGACGTTTCAAAAAAAAAAAAAAAAAAAAAATTACAAGCAGGTCGATAAATTTAATTCATTTTACAGAATATTCAAATCAAAGCTTGTTCAGATAATTTGTTTTATAAATTTCAAGCTATATATCAATAACATTTGTAAAAGAAACTATTCCAGGTATGTAAATTTTAGTTATGGATAATATTTTTAAAATTATAAACGTAACACAACTACATTTTCCGTAAAGTGCATGCTACGCTTACATCCCTGGATTTTCGAAAAAGGTGTATATATATTTTATTTCCAACTGAAATAGACCGATTATTTTATGTTACTAAAGATAAACGGAATGATGTTTTTGAAATTAAGTTCAAACTGCTAAATTTTGATTCCTTCGTAAAAACCTCGATACACTCAGAAGTCCTGATCATAATTAAAAAAACCGACCTTAAGAATGGCTTCATTAGCTGTCAAGAGATTATTGCAAATATAAAGGTATATATGACGAGAACGACACCTGATCCTATAGAATTTAAATTTATCTTTCAAAAAGAATAAATAACAGGATTAAATACTTTTCACTTTTTAACTAAGTTTATTTTTTATTCGGACATTTTTATGCTGTTAATGTAGAATAATGTTTATAAATGTGTCGGCTTAATTAATTTTGCTGTTTAATTTCATTCGTTTTCTTTTTCCTTTTCACAGGTTTAATCACAGAAATTTTCATGAGGACTAAAAAATAAGTTTTAGTAAGCCAATTTTATTTGCAAATATTCGTTATTTTAGCTCTTTGTCAAGCAGAAAATATAAAAACAACAAAATAAATTTCCTTCTGAAAGAAAAAAAGCAAAGGCGTACAAAAATAGCTTTATTTGGAAAATTAAAATATTTTCATATTTATACTCTGTATTTTTAAAAATTCTCAGAAAATAATTTTTCAAATTTTTTGTTTTTTACAACTCTATAACCCTATTTGGCAATTTTTTTCCCTTTTGCAAAACCATAAGTTTTTTTTCCGCTAACAAGTTTTTAACTAAGATCCAGATATGTTATTGGAAATTACAGTTTATCCTTTTATCATATTAGTATGATATTAAAATTTAGCTTTCTAAACTTTCTTGTATTCAATGCAATGGCATTATGTGAATCTTATTTTTGTTGTGAATCTTATTGTTGTTGTGTGAATCTTATTGCTGTGTGAATCTTATTGTTGTGTGAATCTTATTGTTGTTGTGAAGCTTATTATTGTTGTGAATCTTATTGTTGTGTGAATCTTATTGTTGTGTGAATCTTATTGTTGTGTGAATCTTACTGTTGTGTGAATCTTATTGTTGTTGTGAATTTTATTGTTGTTGTGAATCTTATTGTTGTTGTGAGTTTTAAATTTTGAGTCCTTTTAGATTTTGATACAAGCAAATTTTTTTATTATAAGCATCATATTGATCATAATTATTAAACAGGCAGTGCCTCAAAAAAGATAGCTATACTATCATATAACAACACAATCTATTCATTGAGTCCCTGTGTATTTCAACCTAAAATAAAAAATAGATGAGTTAAACATAAAATTGATATTAATATTGAGGTTAAATCACAGCCTTATGTTTAAAATGTTGGGTTCATAAATATTTACGTTCATTTTGGCTTCAAGAATACCTCCTATTGACATTTCTTTTTTTTTTTAATTTCATTTTGTAGCATACAATTTTTTTTTTTACTTACATAAGATTGTCGTTGTTTGCAGTTTTACGTCATTCAGTTACTTCCTTGCACCTGTTTTGAATGCATATACACAGGCTTTAGGCACACTTATAGATCCGGAGAAAATCCCAACACCACACGAAAAATAAATCACAACCAAAGACTTATTTCACTAC
>JAUZNK010005275.1:0-10054 GCA_035046665.1 Euphysa ruthae
TTGTTTGTCACAACAATATTTCCATTGTGGTCCCGTTATACATCACACACAAAAACAGATTAAACCAAAGCATAGTTCCTTCTGTTAGCAGTCATAGACTTTTTGATAATGAATATTTCTCTCATTTACGGAATTTATTTACCATGTTATCCATATCTAAAAATTTATAAATTGATTTACTATGTTTATCATGTTTATCCTGCTCAATTTGGTCGGATTGTTTGGCTGAGCGAATTTCGTCGGCGTAAATGGACTTTCTAAGTACTCCAAGACCTGCGTGTCATCTAGAAATATTGTCTCGGCAATTTGTTGATTCCTCACGTTAAGTGCAAAATTACTCACTCAATCATAGTACCGTATCAACAAACGTATTTAAACCTACGAGCCACAAAGTTGTATAAGAAAACGTTCTTTATAGTTGACAGTCTGACCATGGCGCCTGTAATTCTCCGATGCAAGCATGGAAAGTCCATCAGTTCAGAAACAAATAACAATTACTAAAAATGTACCTGTTGAGTGAATTTTTGTCCAGACTCTGCTTACGTGATCAAATCTATGCTTTTTTAACGTTCATTCCAACAAATCATTCATTTTTTGTTAAATCTTGTGAAAAGACAATTCCTCTTTTCACCATCATCTAACAATTGTTGTGAGAGTAGCAGTCAAACCCACCACTATTTTTCAAAATTAGTTTTTTTCTTATTTTTAATTAAAATCTGTTAGTTTTAATAAGGTCTTATGACTATGCACGAAACTTTTCTTTTATGTTCTTGTTATTTGCAATCTTTAATAATATCCAAACAAGATTTATAAATTTCCTTTATTGTAGACAATATGAGTGTTCTGATGATATTTTTTTGTGTTGATCCGATCCACGCGCATGACAAATTGCTCTTAAAAATGTTCAAACTTTTTTGTTTTAGTAAGGACTTAAATCAAAAGGAATTTTGATGACTAATACTTAACATTAGACAAACCTCATTATTATTTTCCACATGGTCATTGTCACCACGTGGTCATTGTCACCAGATTTGGACCGTAGTAAAATAATAATGCATCTGTTGCGATGTCATCAAATGTAATAGTATATTTTCTTCCATCCTCAAAAGACGCCGCATAGTGAACTTTTTTGAAATAAAACAACCTATTAATGTATTAAAATGTGCACCAATTTGAATTGATTAAAAGGTCTAAAACTCTCCTCGGTCAAAGTTGCCTTTTGGAAATACAGTTCTAAAAATTTGGAGATTTTGGAGATAACTTGGTGGACTAGATGTGAAAATTGTGCACCGTCAATTGGATTTTAAAATATTACCATGTAATCAGAACTCAAAGATGTTTTTTTCTAATTCTGGTTAAAACGGTTTTCTGTTAAAAAAATAATCGATACATTGAAGTGTCTACCCTAAGTAAATAAATTTAATCCAATAATCCTCGCACTTTCCAGCATGGGGTTGTTTTAACCCAAACTGTAAATCAGCTCGAGTTGACAAAATAAAAGATTTTTTTTCATTCCAGATTTTTCGCGTTTTTTGTAATAAATAACAATATGCTCTATCATGCTAAATCTTTGCATGGAATATTTGAACAAAAATTACCATTATTAGGGATAAACCAATCAAATTAACCAACTTCAAATTTGTAATTAGGTTGTTTGGGATTATGTTTCAAGATAAAATGTACTGACATGTTATCGAATTGGTACCATACGTTATGGTCTGTTTAAGCAGTACAGATAAGTTAATACTGGTAACTGATCTTAAGTTATCGCCACACCCTGTTCTCTAAGTAAAATATCTTTCAAAACAGTAAGTTTAACAGTAAAACAGTTGTTACCAAACAAATTGTCAGTTTTAATACTGAATTAAATCAAAGAAAGGAAGCACATTACTTGTTAAATACAGGATGTTGTAAGGTTGAAAATTGATAATTCTTATGGCTCTATTTTGTAGGGAGACGATTAGTTGAGCACTTCCAAATTCACCCCAGACCTGCCAAACATATCGCAACTGAGAGCTAAAAATTTTGTGGTAGATGTTTAGTAAGGTTCCAAAGTTGATTTAATGTCTTATTTTTGCTATTATTCCGTTTTTACCGACACAGTTTCAACGAGAGATTGATATGTGATTTGAAAGAAAAATTTTCATCAATTCGATGGAATTAGTTTTTGCCCACTCATTCTAAAATTTAATGATTTAGGGAGATTGGGATTATTTAGTTTAGAGAAGTTCTGAATAGTTCTGAATAGGATAGGTTCAGTTTTACGGGCATTTAAAGAAATTTTATTGGCACGAAGCCATTGAACAAGACTTACGATAACATGATTTATATATTTATTTAGTTTATCAAGAGAGTTAGTTATATGATGCAGATTTGGGTTATAAGCGAAGTGATAAGTGTTAGAGTATTTAATAGACAGATGAAGACAATTACTGTATATCAAAAAAAGCAAGGGCCCCAATATTGAACCCTGAGGAACACCTATAGACATTAGTTTTGTATTAGAAAGAGTGTCATTAATATCAACAAGCTGTAGTCAATTTGATAGATAAATTTAAAGGAACACCACATATGCCATAATAATTTAATTTTGAGAGTAGAATATGATGATCAACAGTATGCTTCACTTTTTCTAGAGCCTCTCTAATACTTTTAATGATTTCAATATTAGGCTGGGTTGTTGAATGACTCCTTATCCTAAAATCAAACTTATGTTTAAATAATCAAATCAAATTAATTTAAAAATTGGTATGCATAATTTTTCAAAAATTTAATAAAAACAGATTGGTCTAAAATTAGAACAGTCAAATTTAGAGACTTTTTTATGAATAAGAACAACTTTGGCTGGTTTAGATAGATCAGGGAACACAACATTGACAAAGCAATTGTTCTGAATAGTGCCAACTTTTCCCTGCTTTAAGAGTGGAGTTTATTCACTCAAAAATATATTCTTTTGTTACAGTTTTTATAAAAAAGGAGTTACTGTTAGGAGTTTTAAGATAGCTTTGAAAACCGTTGTTAGGAATTTTAGTTTTAGCTGATAACTTAGTAGCTATTGTAGGAAAAAGAATTAAAGTGGTTAGATTTAAATTTATTGTCAGTTATAATTTTGTTATTAACGTTTAGGCTTAATGGGGATTTGTATCTATTTGGCTTAATGTAAATGATTTCCTTTATACCTATCCAGGTTTTCATAAGAATATTTAAAAAACCTTGTGAAGTACTCCCTTATACTTGTTTTTAATAGATGATATATTATTATTTTTAAATCGGTTAAACAAATTATTTTTTATTATGTTGTCTGTCGCTATTAAATATTTCTTATGCAATTTATTTTTATTGTTTATAGATTTTAAAATAAATTTTTTTGCCCATGGTATATTAAAGTTGGCACTTTGTTTTCTAGTTAGTTTTTATAAGGAGAACGCTTATTAATAGCACTTTCAAATAATTTTATGAATATATTAACTGTGTTATTATTATCATCACCATGATTTATGTGCTCACACCAGTTCACATTTGATATATCCTGGATAAAATCATTGTTTATGAACATCTTTAATTGTGTGTTTATTTTTTATCTTGAGGTGTCTAAACAAACTGTGCTAAATTATTGGATATGGAGACTATTAGATTGCCAGACATTATGTCTGAGCAAATAGTGATAAAGAAATAAAGAAAAACAAAAACCCTACCATCGCAACAAATCTTTATTCTTTAGAAGCTTTTTAAATTTGGTATAAATATTTATTGGCATATAATTTTGTGTACATATTTGATTTATAGCACCTTATTGCGAAAATCATAAAATTTATTGACCGAGTATACTTTGAAGAATACAAAAGATAAGTCATGTTTAACCGATAGCCATCATTGGTGACAGCCAATCTGCAAAATATTGTATTCGAGGTAATAAGTAAGCCAAAAACAATTATTTAATGACCTTAGTCCAAGTGCTAGTAACATATAATTACTCCCCAATTTTATTAAAGATTTTACACCTAAAAATATCTTATGTCTTATACATATACGAACGTTGAAGTTATGTTGGTCTGTTGGTATGGTTCTGGACCATTTGGCACCTGGGGCACGGTGAATTTCCCCAATCAGGGCTTTATTATTACCCACAAGTATTATAGCCGATATTGGACTAGTCGAAAATATTGCTTGTAATCGTTAATAAAATAACAAATCTAACAATTATTTCGGGCTAAGCCTTGGTCAGACACCCCGTAATGAGGTGCCATGAGACCTTATTCCTCCCTATAAGTATTATGTACAAAATTTGTAATAATTTTTGTTTGACCTAGTGTCTGAATTAATTTTAAGAGTAAATTGGGCGTAAGAATTTTGGATTAAGTAAATTTCGTGTACAATGCGCCATACGTGAGTTTGAGTGTATGAGACATAGGGACGACTGAGAAGACAAAAGACCCGGATAATTTGGTTAGATTTGTTATTTTATCAACGAGTACAAGCAATATTTTAAACTAGTCAACTATCAGATATAATTTTAATGGGTAATAATAAAGCCCTGATTGGGGCAATTTACCGTATCCCAGTGGCCAAATGACCTAGAACCAGACCAACAGAATTTCAACGTTAGTCTATTTATAAAATCATTTCGAGGTTTGAAATCTTTGATAATAAAAATGGAGAGTAATTACATGTTACTATACTAGCTCTTGGACTACCTGCGTGTAGTAGGCATGCGTATGTCAAACTATTTATGTAGTCTGTTTTCAGTCGTTTGAGTTTAAAAAAACCCTGCTCAAAATCGTAGGAGACTTGTATATGTCAAAAAAAAAGACTAGGAAAAGTCTACCAAAAGACTAGACATAAAAACACTACGTCGTTTAAAATGTTTTAAGGGGTAAACACTCCATAATTTTTATTCTGAAAACTAAGACACAAAATTTAAATCTAAATGTACCATGTAAAAGTACTCAACATTTCATTAAAAAAAAAAGTATACAAAATGGTAGCCGATTACCATCATTACCAAGCAACAGGGCGGAAAGTGTGAAAAAAATTTTTGATAGTGGCCAAGACATTCAAGTTTCTTAACCTCAATTCCGAGATATGTGTTCTTTTCATTGGAATAGCTCTTACATTTTCCATCACCTAAGAAATACACATAATGTAACTGGTGATTTTCAATAGATTATTCAAATATATGTTTGGTGGCAGTCGTTTCCATTCTGCCTGCTGATCTCTGGTAATTATATTTGCATATATGAAAATTTTTTCATTTTACATACCCTACAGGGTCATTTTTCATACTTTCGTGTTTTAAAAAAACCTATTTTCATGATCGGATTTCATGAACATCCAAAAATTTCCCGTTATCAATGAAAATCACAGTAACAACACTGTTTAGTGATGAGAGCCCAAGACGTTGCCAAGAACCGTCATACGACACTCCAATATTGACTTCGTTTATTTTTTCAAAAAGCATGTTTTACTTTAAATCCTTACCTGCTTCCGTCACAGTTTCTCCGGCTACTAATTATGTAAAGTCAGCAGTTTTATTAACAAGCTTGATGACAGTCTTATGACAAGTTGGTCATAACTGGTTTGCGTCATTGACTTAGGAATATTCACCAATGGCGTAAATTTTTCTATACCACAATAACCAAGCCCTAATGCAAGCATTGTGTAAACCATTTATTTGTTTACATCATAGCCTCTGTTACAAGTCATTGATATATAAAAGCCATAAAAGTAACCACAAGTTAAACAGTTGAGTTTTAACAATGACGATTTTCTCCTTCTTTCTAAAAAAGCCTCTTCTTCTTTTTGTGCCTTTAGTACGTTTCTTGACTCTATGAACTTACCCCATTTTCACTTTTTAACCTTACTACATACACTTTTATAACTACCTCTAACAAAATCAAAAATAAAACAATGCTTTTTGCTTCGCTTATTAACAAAAAATAGTTCCGGTTTTTGCTGGAATCTTTACATGCTTTTAAAGACCTAAGGGTAGTATAATAAGGGGTAATTATGCGTCGTTATGGGTGTTGCTATGGAACCTGTAATCAGAGTAACGTCTGAAGAATCGGATTTTTGGACTAAAATAAAACTTAGTTTAAAAAGAAACGTTAATCATGAATGTTTAAACTATTGAAAACAGTAAGAAAACTTTTTTTGATTTTCGATTAAATTTAGGGAATGTTTCCCCCTGTGATTTAAGTGTCACACTTTCCTTTAAAAATATATGGATGAAAAGTAAAATTGCAACAAATTTACTACTTTTTTAAAAAAAGTTATTTTTATGAAAAATTCAGACGTAAGGTACCTTCCCAAAAAAAAAAAAAAAAAAAGACAAAAAATTAAATTGAATTATTATTTATTTCAGAAGGGCTGTACTTAGGTGTACTTAGAGCTCCCGTTTAAAGTTACGGTAAAGAATAAAGAATATCATCAGTCTCTTAGGGGAAAAAATTCGCACCTCCGTGACAGGAGCCAAATTATTAACCGCTCGGCCAGACAACCGTTAAATAGCAAGACAGGTGTCAAACAAATTTCACACCAACTTTAACATAGGATAAGGATTGTTTGTAATATGTTCTCCGTCAATAAAATGGTTTGAACAAACGCAATTATCTTTGGATGGCCCCATAACTGTTTTTGAATTGGCTCTGTCTGTAAGTTTTCTCCAAGAACCTCTCTCAATTGAATTTTTCATTTTAGTTGGAAAAGAAAACAACTTACTAAAATATATAAAATTACTTGGCACGCTAGCTATTAGCTATATTACATTCTTTCGTTCTTTCATTCTTAAACTTTTACTTACACCTCACTACAAATTATACTATGATAAATAAAATCATTTAAACGTTTATATAATAGACTCCCTAATAATATTGAAAGGGGTTTTATAAAAGTACTACTACATACTTGGTTGTGCAATATTCATTGAACTCACTTGAATGGCTGTAAACATAAACATAGCTCCGAACTTCAAAAACACCATGCTTCCAATCATTAATGTCTCTAATAGAATACGGACAATCTTTTACAACGCATTGATTAATTCTGATAAAATCATAAAGCATAAAAATATCAGTGTTACTTTAAAATAATTCCAATTTGGAAGTAGCAAATGTTTTTATTATGCTTCTGTGGTTAAGCCATTTTTGTTAACTTGACCTAAATGATGTGGACTTCATATTGTTATTTTTTGCCAACTCTGGCTAAACCTGTCTAGGTCATCAACTCACACTACAATATGTATTTTTCAATCAACTTGGGTCAACCCGTATTCCCATTTTGTCAACTAGGGAGAGCCAGTTTTTCACTCGGGTTAGAACAGGATCATCAATAACTATTAGAAGTGATATAGGTATTGGCATAAAAGATTGCGTCTGAACCGTCAAAAATTCAATTTATATATTCTTTCAAATGGGTTTGTGTTTTCAGCCTACTGCCAGAACACAGCCATCACAACGATGACTTTCTTTGAAGGTTATCATAATTGTGATATCTTCACCCTTTTTAAACAATTCGCATTAAAAATGGAACACTAACGAAGATTATAATTTCCTTGTATTTAAAGCTGTAGTTCCTGTTTTTTCGAGAAAATTTTCTCCTTTAAAGATCAAATAAAATCTTCCATAAACGTGTATGATATCAAATAATAAAATTTACTTAACCACTGATTCCTCAATTTTTTCTCCAATATTAGCCAAACTCATACGGTGGAGTCTGGTAAAGAACTTAATACGATGTGGGGAAAAAAATAAAGTTGTAGCTTTTTTACAAAAATATTATAGTGGCAGATTAAGAAAGCAACAACAAAGCGATTTATAATATAGGTGTTTTTTTTTTAATCATATTTTTACTTAACTAAGATCATGGCGAAATGGTTTTGTTCTTCAGCATTGTGCTTTAACAACTTTCAATCAAAAGACTCGAGTCAGCACCTAAAGTATTATCGTTTACCCCGAATTGAAGACATCCATATTTCTTATAAGAAACTGTTTCATACAGCAAGAATGAATTGGAACCATGGATTTATTTGTAGTGCTCACTGGAGTAATGGGCGAGAAAGTACTACTGCTTTACCAGATATAATTGTTCCTGATGATCAAAACAAAAAAATTTCCAACAAATTTGAAATAACAAAAAAATTGTTGGAAAAATATAAAAATCGAAGCACTAAAATACGTCTGCAATATAAAACAGCAAAGCGCAAATACGAGCTTGCTACTGAAATAATAAACTCTGGACCTAAAAAAAAAGAAATCCCAGACAAAGAGAAGGTGTTATTCCATCAAGTTCAAAAGAAAGAGAGCTCTCAATAATACTGTAGAAAAAAAAATTGAATGAAGCATTAAACGAAATTACTAGACTTAAACATGAAATTAGAGATGCAAAAAACTCAATAAATCTCCCACAAAAAGAAAAAGAGTCGTCAAACAGAGATATACACAAATCAAACTAATATAACAAATAAAAAAGAAAATCAAATTTTGCAAAATAAAATAGCAACATCAACCAACAAAGAATTCAATTTTAGATACTTAATAAAACAACCTAAACTTTTTCAGTATTTATGTGGCTTGTCGATTGAATAATTCAATATTATATTGAAGTGTGTTTTACCGGATATACACATAATACCTTATCCTGATTGTTCTAGTTCGAACGGTAGAAGATCAATTGATACTCCAACAGAACTTTTAGCAGTGCTTATATAAAGCATCGGCTATTTCTTTAACAATTTCCATAAGTGTGTTATTTCGTTTTACCATAACAAATATTGACGACTTAGTTTCTGGATGGAATGATTGTAACACTGTAAATTCTGCTTCTGTACATATCATTTGTAAGTGGCACTGTATGTAGTACTGAGAAAACTTATCAAAAGATTCAATTGGACCAGTACACCCTTCAGCTCTTGTTTTTACTTCAAGTAGTAGGCCAGATGGCCCTAAGGCATAAGGACTACAGCCATAGTTATTATCAGTGGGATGATTGAAAAACTCACACTTTTCAACTTTGCATTAAGAAATACTTTCAAAATGGTTTACTGCTATGTCCTCGAATGTTTGTCCACGTTGAAAGTTTTTCATATGACTTAAATCAGGTGACGGTTTTCTTTCTCGTACTACATCCAATGTGGTTTCAAATTTTGTTTTTCCGTGAATTCCTAAAAAAGACGGTAGTCGACTTGCAGTAATTTTAAACTTTCTAATATTATACCACTCTTTAGAGTTTTGTTTGGTATTAACATAATTAACATCATTACTCCCACTAGGTTCGGGAGATTCAAGGAAACTAATATTAATCTTAATAATTGCCATTTTACTTTCAATCTGAGAATCAATTGATTTGTGTAGAGGGATATTTTTATATGTTTGATAGAGAATGAAAGATTTTTCAAGTATAATTTCCATATGATTTTGTTTCATGATATCATTGATATTGTTCATTTTTAATTTTTGTTTATAATATTTTTATCGTGGTAGTTTATATAATCACTGCCACTATTTATATAATGGTTTATTTTATTAATTTTGTCTTTATCGATATAAATTACACTTGAGTCAATGGTACCTTACAGTAGTCGTGGTCAGTGAGAGCTAATGCTCTTTTTAAATGATGTTTGAAATTTAAATGTAATCCAAGTGATGATCTCATTCCACAATCTGTGTTGCTGAGTACTGAACATGTTGTTCCAATGGCTTTTTTTTTTTTTTTTAATTGATTTGTCAGTTTTAATTATTGAAGATATATTTCGTTTAAAATAGCTATTATTATTAGGGTCAGCAGGTGTTATTGATATGTTTCCACTTTTTGTAGTTTTCCTTTTTGCTGATTTCGCTTTTATTTCTTTAAGTGGGATCATTGGTAATGAGCCTTTTTTTAACGGCGATGCCACTTTGTAATTCTTGAGTGCATATCAGTTCTAACAGCTTTTATTTCGTGTCATTATAATACTTCAAAAACAATAATAAGGCAAGGATATGGCAGCATAAGCACGAAGTACCAATAGGACATCTGAAATACCCTTTTACTGGGTTAAAACCATTAAAAAAATAACAGC
>JAUZNK010005276.1:0-10054 GCA_035046665.1 Euphysa ruthae
GGTTGCTTGGGTATTATAAATATTTGATGCTTTTGGAAGGAGATTTGAGAGATTGGTTGAAAGATTTCCAAAAAATTGTCTATGTTCCATATAAATTTCAAGTCAATTCAATGAATCGTTCTAAAGTTATGACAGCTTGAATTAAACTGTCCCATACTTTTGCAAAAATTCCAAAAATTACTACCATTATTACCCCTATTGAGGGTAAACTCCTCCTTTGTAGTGAATGCCATTTATACGGGACATGGTCATATATAAGAGGAGTATACTTTGAAAATTTCAAAGTCAAACAGATAATCCATTAAAATTTGATTTACCGCTAAAAATGGAAAAAATAACTACTTGAGAAAAAAAAAAAAAAATAAAAAAAATGCAAAAAAGAAGAGTATGTTTTGTTAAAATATCACGTTAAAAGTTAAGATTCAGTTATCAGTGATCAGGTAAACCCACTAGCTTCATTAACAACGCTTCCCTTGTCCTTGTTAGTATCAGACCACTATTTTTTTGTATTGCGCACAATGTTTTTCTGCGTTTATGGAATCTAATGACTTGCGCTACATTATTTTTTTCTGTCGCAGTGAAATTTTGACCATTTATAAAGTTTTTTGAGGCCCCATAACATTACTAACTTTTTCCATAACTGAAGTTATAGCTTCTTTACCATCATTTACTATAAAGTATGGCAGAACGGACTTAGATCTGCCTACTAATACGCGTTTCGGGCAACCAGACCACACGATACCGTTGAAAAAATCATTCACGTTTTATGCCTTACTATGTAGACATTTCTTTGGAAAATCTACTTAAAAAATGCAAATCTATTTGATTCCAGATTTTTAATCATCAATAAATTTTGATTAAAAAAGGATGTATTTATAACAAAGCAAATTTCTTCAATTTTTGACAAAAATCACTAGGGAACCACCTTACATGTTTTTATTAAAAAAAAAAAAAAAACTAGAGGTCTTACCATCTTCTTTGACCTCTTTTTGAATTCGTACAATTTTTCCATGGTACATGTACGCTTCCGTAACTGAAACGCATAAACCGATAATTAAGAAACGTTTCCATGGTGCGTGAAATTAAGTAATTTTTTTTTATTTTGTTCTAAGTAATTAGATTGTTTTGTTGTATGCGAGTATATGAAACTTTTTGTTTACTTGACATTTGCCATGGTTTAGAATAAGTTGATTTACATTTATTACTCAAACTTGATGGCTTAACAAAATTTTTTGCAAGAGCGACAGATTTTCTGTAGACCCGGGCTGTGAAGGTTGATTCACACGCACTTATCAATTCTTATTTATCTGTTCCTGACAAACAATCCAAAACTATCCAATTATTTAATTAACTAAATTAGCTCTTATTAACTAACAATCATGGGAAAATCTAAATAATGTCTTTAAATTCTAAATTTCTCAAAACATGTCTGAAATAATTTGTAGTTTTATATGATCCTGTTTATTCTGATGATGGCTGAATCATAAGTTTTAGTCTGAAATATGTGTATCAGAGGTTTACAATGAACTATGCCAGATTTATGCATTATTGATAGAACGCACTTCAGAATTTTTTGATAAACTTATATGTAAGAAGCTATATAGCAATAGCTGAAATTAACGGATAAATTTGAACAAGTCATGAAAAATTGTTATTGCTTGTGAATGGATAAGTTATTTATTAAACCAAAACCAAAAGCTATTGCCATATGGTAAACAAGGAACAGAAAACATTAAGCCATTTGCTGCGCTTTTAAACTTGTGCTACAGCCACATTAAAACTAAAAGTCACAAAAGTGTTTTAATGAAACTGATGATCTCGCCAAATATTCGCTTTCAACCTTCTTCTAAAAAGTTGAATCCAAAAGAAAATAAACAGCATCTCATTAGAAGACTCGAATAATGGAAAAACAATTAGGGAGAAGATTTTTTATTTGAAGGAAAGCCCATAAAAAATATTCCGCCGAGCCCGATGTGATTTTGAAATTATTTGATGGAAGGCAAAGTTATTCGTCTTTTAAACTTTAAACAATACGATAACGCCAAAAATAATGGCTAATCACTAAATACAAACATATCAAACTGCAAAATGTATTTTAAATGACTGTGAAATAAAAAAACACATTTTTACGTTATTTAGGAGCTGTGCTTCGGGTCAGAATTACAACAAGAAAGAACTTGTAAAGTACTTGATTGACAAAAAAATACAAGAATTCATTAGAACAACAAAAAGCCTATAGGCTGCCTTCAGCCGCAGACCGCAGTACAATGAAAAGTATTTTTTTTTAAAAAATCCCAGATATGATCGACCTTTTGTTGAGCCGTGATCGAGAAGCTAATGGATTTAAACTCTACCTGCATAAATGCCATTTTTAAAAACTTTAAAAGGCATGATTTCTAACTAAATAAGGAATATCTTTGACAGTACATTAAGTACAAATTTCAGCTGCAAAAGCTACTTTATTTTTGTGTATGTGCATCGTTTAAACGAGAAGGTTTTGTCATTATGCAACACAATCTAGTAAAGAGTTAAGACAGCAGAGTATTAGCTGAGATCTTAAATGATTTTTGTACGGAATCTCAGATCATAACTTTATCCGGGGAGAAATCTGTGAAGAAAACTGCAAGAATTATTAAAGAGGTAAGATTCTGCGCTACTTCACTTGGTTTTTAAGAGAGAACTCAGCTGGCCTTTACCGTTAAGAGGCTTTCCAACACATGAACCAACACTCGATATTCAATTTTGACAGCACATAGAAAGAATGAAATAGTGAAGAGAAACCCCTGTGTACAGATCGAATTCTAGGAAACGAGAATGTTTTCTTCACACCTATTGCGTTCACGTTTGAACGTTTTTCAAGAGTCTGAGCAAATTCTATCAGAAACGGAAATAGGACTTTTAAGCTTTGTCATATTAAATGCAACCTTGTTATGGATTTGAGGCTTAAGGTCTCACAAATTCTCGAATAAAGTCATATCTTTTTTGTCGCATTACAAAGTGGCCATCAGAAAAAAATAACAACTAAAGACAACAACAGCGTTAATACCGGTAACAGAAATCACGTTATACATATTCAAAATATTTTACTGTGCTGAAAGTGATATAAATCTGTTTGAAGATTGTAATATAAATCTCAATGGTTAATTCATATCACGTGTTAGCTAACCGTTCTAATAAAAGTTTATTAAAGCAAGAATGGCAAACATGAAATCATAAGATTTTAAAGTATGAAAGAAATAACACAATATTCCCTTGTGTATAAATCCCGTACCATATATAAGACTACTCAAACAAAGATAATCTCCAAATAAGCTGCCACAAAAATATTTCCTCTTCAAAATATAACCTATAAGGCATTTTAAAAAAAACTTTGGGTACGTATATCAAAATGGTTATGTAAAAATAGCTGGTTTAATGTGATGAAATTTAATAAAAAATGATTGTGTTGTTAGAATAAAATCAGACTTCAGTATCTATATCAAAATAACTGAGTTAAAGATGTTAAATAGTGCACTAAAATATAAATTGGTTATTTCAAGAGCAAATGAATGAAAGTAAAAGTACAGCTAAATTACCTTTTCTCGCTTCATTATGTACAACTAGAATTACTAGGAGTACCGCCAACACACATCTAAATTCCATAATCCTTCTTCTTTTATCCCAATTATTAACAAGAAGAAACAAAATAGAGATATTTTAATTTTGCAGAAAGCTCTGCTACTTGCAAAATTAAATTACACAGTTTGGGAAACTTGTTACTTTCGCTATGGCGTGCGCAGCGGGGCATCATATTTTGAATTAGAATTCATCTGTTCGAATAGAGTTGTTAGTAAACACTCAACGGTTTAGCGCACATCATGTATCGGTTCATGTTTGAGCATAATTCAACATTAGCTTTCTAAATGATAGTAAAAGTGTACATTGTCTAGTAAAGAGCATATAAATTGTCATTTTAATGACAAATGATTTGAAAGTTAGTTTTCCAAAACAATGCAAAATCGTTATTGTTTTTATTACCAGCGTAAAAGCAAAAAAACGATTTTTATGGAAAAAGATTATAATTCTTGCATTAGTTATTTTTCTACATGATTTCGTTGAGATTGTTTGCGATCAGTATTTTGGGACCACTGATGTGTGTCGTGGTGTTTTTGATATCAAAGATGGTTTCTAACAATGTCTATAATCCATTATCGATAGGTTTCCATAATTTTTCTTTAAATTTTAAACAGTTGCGTTAGTAATTAGTACTCATTATAAAGTATCATGCGCATCGATCGGACGGTATTTGGTTAATCAGTTAGTTAGATGTTTTTCTGCCACAAAATATATATAAACAAAAAATAAATATAACTTTAGCTATGCGTGAAAAAAGGGATAAAAGCACATAAAAAACGTGGCAAGGATAAGCAGAAAAATTGTTTGTCAAAACAATTTTTCCATCATGGCTCCTTTATACTACATAACCAAAACAGAAAAAAAAAAAAAAAAAAAAATTAAATATGTAAAAATATAAATAGGATAAAAATTTCTCTGAATATGAATCGAAAATATTTAGTGGAAGAAATTATAGTGGATTTGATAGATCTGTTATAAATTAAATTTTTTATCCGCCAAAGTGAAAAATGTATGATATAGTCTATAAATTTTAGGTCTTTGTATTATATCCAGGGAGTTATGAAAATTTTTCCTTAGCTTTATGTTTAAATTGGTTGTAGTTTCTTAGTTTTTAAATTTCATTTGGAAAATTGTTTCATATAAAAGGACCTTTTAATAGCAAATTTTTTTTCCTGCGGTTGATCTTCTAAAGGGTGATTCCAGCAATGATTTTTAAAGTTTCTAAAAATAGAAGAATGCCTACTCTTCTATTTTCAGACATACAACATAAAATTGGGTTAATTGAAAAAATTCCTGTGCAGAAGCCCACTGACTCACCCTCATACCAATAAGCAACTAGTTTACAGTTCAATATTGTTCGGTACTTATGTCGGCGTGGTAATCCAAATTTAAGCAAAAATCTATGCAATTGGTTTGTGCGCTTTTTAAACTATCTATAACATCCCGGGGAAATCTTCCAAAAATTTTTTTTGTGGTATTTTTTAACTACTTTCATAATCCAGGAAACTGACAATAATAATATTTTTGTTGATTTACGAGTCCTAAGGTTTAAAATTAGTCAATTGTTTAACATATACCAAATTTAGTCCAAATTATATTTCTGAATCATCCCATAAAAATTCGTTCCTAATGGAGTTTTATTGGATAAATTCTCGCCGATTTCTAATCTTGAAAGCTTCTTCTTAATAATTACATCATTATACTTATATTTCAAAAATGGCATTATTCTCGTTTTATGTGATTTTCTTGTGTTAAGAGATCTGTCTCACGAAAAAATAAATAAATAAATAGTAATAAAATCTACTGAAATTGTTAAATCTGATTGTGTAAAACAAAGTACTAAGTTATATAATAAGAGAAAAAAAATTGTTTTGTAGTAATTTAAAGAAGTCTGTAGATAATGTTTTAAATAGTGTGAATAATAATGCAACAACACCTACCTCCGTACCTCCAAATCCTGTCTCTGTTGAAAAAGTTCAATCCATCAATATCGAATGCTCAAGTAAACTTGCAGGCTATAGAATTATTGATGTTGAAGTGTTGAATAAAGTTTTTCAGTCGATGTTGTTCCCAGATTGCTGCAAAAAATCTATACATTTGGACTTAACTTTAGACTTAACTTAAAAAAAAAGTTTGAAAAAAAACGTTTTCGACGCGTAATGATGGTGGATAGCAAAACAATTTTATTCCTCTCGCCAATCTCATGAAGGCGAGAGAACAAAATTAAATAGATTTGACGTTAACTTGAGAACTTTATATGCCATGAGATCATTGGAGTTTCGTACATTATGACGTGGTATCTAATTTTAAAATTGGTAAAAATGCTTTTCTATAGTTTTGGCTAAAAAAGCTTCAGATAAAACTGGATTGAGAAGCTCAAATTTAAATGAAAGTTCACAAAAGGGGTTTCTGTGATTTTAACAGAGGGTTTTTACGCTAAGTTGTCATATCTCAAAATATAACAGGTCAAAGATCATCGTGAAAAATTATGCACCTAAATCTCAATATTTGATGAAAAAAAATATGTTTTAAGACATTTGATCTATTTAAATTATACCATTTAATGACGTGGATATTTCCTGAAATTTTCACGGTTTGCAATGAAATTGCTCGCCATGAAATTTGCTCAAACGTTTTTTGAAATATTGTGGCTGGCGTGCGAAATATCGCTTTTTAAGAAAGACACCAAAAAACTATTGCATATAACAAAATATTAAAAAGCAAAATTATAAAAAATGGTTAAAAACAACAATAAAACTCATATCTTAGCTTTAAACCCACCGGCTTCATATGATATCTGCTCGGTTTTAATAAATTTGTCCATTTTCTTCATCATTTTTGACCTGAGAAGCTGCCATCGGGCTTTGTTTACCGTATTCGATTGGTATTCCACAAGCCATAACCGCGTAATATTTATTACTTCACAACACTTTAATGTGTAAATGCCAGGTTCCAAAACCGAAAAAAAAATTTTCTTTGAGTAAAAGGTCCCAAATTATACCATTAAAACTTTCATTAGTGTTTTGGGTTTTCCCGTGTAAATATTTTTCAAGATCTTCTTCCTTGCTTAAGTCCTCAAAGATTCGGTTGATCATCATAAAGATTTCTAATTGGAGACCAGGACCTGGAATATATTTCATAGTATGATTTGCCCGATCAGCATTGTGTTTGCACCAAATTTTATAGCCACTTGGGCAATTGGGAAAGTGCCAATTATTTTGTTACAATGAAGCAACATGAAATAACATGGCCACAACAGCAAATTTAATTCTTTTCCAATTGGCCTGCATTTTGCAGTATAGCACAACCAGCAAAATTTGGTAAGCGATCAATAGTTGCATCAGTTAAGCGACCTGAACCATTTTCTCTTTTTTTAAGTTTTGTAGTCGTGTGCCGACACGCTTCTAATAGTGACCGGCACACTCAAGATTTTTAACGGTGACATCAGGATATGTGTTTTTTACTGAGACAAAACATTTGCTATTACAGTCTCCCAAGAATTCCACGTAATGAAGATTATGTTTTTTAACCGAACGATTGAAAATACGCTTAGCGCCTTCCATTTCCATATCACCTGGAGAACCTTTATAGTTAAATTTACACAGGTATGAATTTTTCCATTGTACGTATCTAGTAGGATCAGTTTTTATTAGTTCTTTTTTAAAAAGCACTGTTTGCATGATCGACCCATTAATTCAACATTGGTTTTATTTACATTGGTATTATTCACATTATTTACATCAGGCTCCTCCTCATTGGGGACGATAACATTTCATTCATTACTTATGTCAATATCTATATTTAACTGAGGTGGCCTTCTCCCACTTAAACATTTTTTTATATATTGGAAATAAAATATCACTTTTAAATCTAACAATTTTGGCCTCCAAATAGCATTTGTCTCAACTATCCAAACAAATTTGCCGTGTAGAATTTAACAAGAAATATTGGTTTTACCACTACCGATTTTATCTTAGCGATAAACAGTCAAAGCAGGGATTTTGAAGGGTATTACCTGCTGCTATGGGCGTTGCTTGAAAGATTGTTCAAATTCTGGGAGATTCTAAAATATATTAATTGAAGCTTCTTTGTTTACGAAATATTTACATTTTTCACAATGATGATCCAAAGAAATGATTTCTTGTTCACTAAATTCAAATTCTAAACTGAGTTTTTTTTTTCGAATAGCTACTTTTTGTAGCACCTCAACCCCGAACAAAATATTAATGTCAAAGTTTATTTACGTCTTTTTCCACGCCATTCCCTTCCCCTCTCGATTTTGGGGATCGGGGTTTGTAAAAAGTTGACTCTTTTTCATTCTGGCACTAATTTTTGTCTGAGGTTGTTTGAATTTTGAATAAAAAAAAATAAACAATAAGGGGTCGAGGAATTACAATTTCTAGAAAAACTGTTACTTTTCAGAGTATACGGGGGTGTTTATATTTAAATCTTGTCACAAGAATTCCATTATATTGAGCAAATAATATGGTAATTTTACAGGATTTTGATTAAATTTATATGACAGATTAAATATTTTTACATTTCAGTAATAAAAAAAGAAAAGATTTACAACCGAAGCTAATGTAGTCTATCTGACAGAAAATCATGTGAACAGAGTTTATCTAATGACATACTCGGAGTTAGATACTCGCAGATTTCCAACATGTCCTATTATTAAGGCTTGTATTGAGTCGTTTGGGGGAATAAAGCATTGTACTTTGCAGTCGGTCATGAAACTCACTCAACCGGTGGCAAGCATTATAACGCTGCTCTCTGTTTAAAAGTTCCCCAAAGATGGAATGGTAATAAAGAGTATCTAAAATGATATGAAACGCAAATGCTAATGCTGCTTACCGCGAGAAATGTGCTGCTTCATCAAGTAAAAAATGAAAAAATGAAACGGTTTGGCAACTATAACTCACTCTATCGAAGTAAAAACTTATTTTTTCAGTCCAAAAATTATCACCACCCTTCACTGCTTCAATGGCAAATTTTACTCGCATTTCATTGTCTGCGGTGCTAAGTTGACCTTTTTTACGAGCTGTCAAAAATTTAAAAATATTTCTGTTCAACATACGACGAATAGTCCGATTCGAAACACAGCCTACGCCAGAAGCTGTTACTATGTTTTTGGATGTATAATTGCTAGACCAGGTTTCGTGGAGGTACTTCACACTGTTAAATGCGAACTTTGTTACGCTTCTTTGAACTCATTTAGTTCTTATTTTATCTTAATTGTAAAAGATAAGAAAAAATAATTCATCACAAAAATGTGTAAATAGACTTGTCGTCATATAAAGTCTTTGGAATATACAACAAATATCATACACTTCACATTTGCTTTTTAAATGCAAGATTTAATAATGATCCAAACTATAGAATATAACCAGCAGAGTTACAATAAGATAGTTATCATATACATATACACACGTACGCACACACACACTTATATATATATATATGTACATATATTCTGTACACTTTAAGACACCACTACCTTACACTCATGGCACCCTATCTTCAAATGGGTCTTTTATATTAACAATAAAAGAAAACGACTGATTTTGTGAGGTAATCAACTGTATCAACATTATTTTCTTTTTGAAGTTTTAACGTTGCAATCGTCACCTCGCAAAAGACTTTTGAACACAATGACACATTTTGGAGCTCAATTGGTTTCAGTGATACTGCTGTTTCAGTAAGCTTTGAGAGTTTGACAATTTTATTTTTTTCTTACTCGTAGAGTATTAAATGATGGTTCCATTTAGCAGTTCGCACTGTGCTACCATCATTATAACTCAACTCTTGTAATTTTTCAGTAATCCAATTTTTACGAATGGCTTTCATGAAGTGAACTTAGTCAAACGAAAGGTATAAATTATTGACAGTTTTCCATGGTTTTTTAAGGTCAAAGATATTGAAAAATTTTTAGTTGACTTTGTTGTCATCGCAAAGAATAACTTCAACGCAACAACCATTTCGTTGAATGATTTTCAAAATGGTAAGTTTTTGGTTGTACTGAAAACTAAAATAAAGTCAGTAAAAAGGTAAAAATTTTATTTAAATATTTTTACTCCCAAATTAAAAAATCATAAATGCTAAAACAGTAGTAGCATACTAGTCAGGAGAGTTTGTAGCTTTTCCAAAAATATTGCCTCCATGATAAGTCTGCTGAGGTTTATTTCATGGATATTTAATATATAAAATGTTTTTTGTTGCTCAAGACACTTTTGAAAAAAAAACGTTCAGAATTTCATTAAAACTTATTAATTTTGCTGGTTAAGTTTGTAAGAAAATTTATGCTTAGAAGTTGATAATCATCTCTGTGGCGAGAATATAGTGGTCTAGAAATATTTAAACCCTAAGTAAGTAAGTAAGTAAGTAAGTAAGTAAGTAAGTAAGTAAGTAAGTAAGTAAGTAAGTATTTATTCTGCCACAA